>JAECMU010161160.1:0-10747 GCA_016106625.1 Dracogyra subfuscus | reverse complement strand
ATACGTGTTTTTTCCCCAGTACTACCTTAGGATATCATTGCTAGATTATTACACTACTCTTATCACAAAAGTTTGTGTTTCTTCCCACTAGTTGTTTGTTGATCAAGGTAGATATTAAAATATTGAAAGGTAATCAGAATGATATAGACGATGAATTTCACTTTATCTTATGCCTACGTTCTCAACATACTAAGTAATTAATTGTCCATCCTCCATATATGCACCAGTTTTCAACTGTTATTGATCTGTATATAAAATGTATCTCTATAAGCCAGAATGCTTAAAGCTAGTAAAGTGTACTACACTATATTTGTCTAAATTTGCTCTATACTGTAGTCAAGGATTAAAGGGACATTCCCGAGTTTGTTGTATTGTAAGATAGTTCCGACTAATAAAATAATTCTACGATTAAACTTACATATTAAATATATTTTCTTGTTTAAAATAACAATATCTGTATATTCAATGTGTTTCTGGTCGGCTTAATATTTGTAACAAGCTGAAAATGGATTTCGTCTTCAAATAATTTCGTACGTACAAAAAAATATTTTTTAGGAAATAAAATGAAAATTAGCCTAGTACAAATATTAGAACGATCAGAAACACGTTTAATATGGAGCCACTAATATTCTAAACAAGAAAATATATTTAATATGTAAGTTTAATAGTAGAAATATTTTATTAGTCGATTGCATCTTAAAATATTGCAGCAAACTCAGGAATGTCCCTTTAAATTAAAACCTCTTACGCCGATTAAAAGCACATTACAATTTTTATATTTTTGAGTTAATAATTATGGAAATATTATATGTGATTAAATTGTAGTTATTTATCATAAGCAAATGTAAAAATAATAAATTATGGCACTTAAACTTTGGATAATGCTCTTTTTAGATTTAAGGGGACACTCCTAAGTTTGCTTCAATTTGTAAGATGTTATCGACTAACAGAGACTTTTTAAAGGGACATTCCTGAGTTTGCAGCAATGTTTAAGATGTTATCGACTAGCAGAGACCCTTTTATCGATTGTAATTACATATTAAATATATATTATTGCATAAAATATTAGTGGCTGTATATTAAATGTGTTTCTGACCGTTCTAATATTTGTACTTGGTTAAATTTCATTTTCTTTCCTAAAATTTAGTTTTTCGTACGTACGAAATTATTTGAAGACAAACTTCAGTTTGGGCTTCTTACAAATATTAACACGACCAGAAACACATTGAATATACAGACACTTATATTCAAAACAAGAAAATATATTTAACATGTAAGTTTAATCGTAAAAATATTGTATTAGTCAGAAACATCTTACAATGCAGCAAACTCGGTAATGTCCCTTTAAGAACACTGTCCGGGGCAGACACCTCAGGTATCTGGACTGTCTGTCCAGGAGAGTGGTTTAATGGTTAGTTGTGTAATCCAGTACCGGGATGAATATCCAATATACCTATGTACATTTCTTCCTTCCCAACAATTGTTATATGTATTATGTACAGCTTTTATCAATAAGGTATAGCTTACGGTAATAAATAACTGAAATGAAATCCGATGAAGAAGGAAGAAAATGTCTTATTCAACGACGCACTCAACACATTTTATTTATGATTATATGGTTAAGGACCACACGGATAATTTCCCTGCATCCACCTGGCATCCTCGTCCTCTGCCGCTAATAAAGCTGGTCTGACCCACGGCACTAACTAACGACCGGCGGTAGTAGGGGTGCATAGTAGGTGGTTACTAGTGCCTCTTAACAATGCCAGAAGTAACTACTGAACACTCCCCGAAGTGGTCAGACTAAGCCCACAGCTAAAAGCTGACGGGGAATGGCAGGTGTGTGGCACAGATAGCCAGACGAGACAAGCATCTGTCGCGGTTGGAGAAACAAAGACTGGGATGTGGAGGTGGACAGCGAAAGAAGTTGAAAGATAGGAGGAGTTGCCAGATCGGGAAGAAATGAGATGGAATTCAAAGGATAGAAAAGGAAATGCACCATCCCACAGACAGGATAACACATACCACGGCCTTTGATATACAAGTCGTGGTGCACTGGCTGTAAAGATAAATAGCCCAATGGGCTCACCGACTGGGATCGATCCCAAGCTGACCACGCATCAAGCGAGCGCTTTACGACAGGGCTACGTCCCACCTCCTGCAGTCTGATGACATAACAATGCAAGAACTGATGCTGATTAAGCACGGCAAGACAAGACAAGACAAGAATGTATTACACTCAGTCCGTATTTTACGGCATATGAGGACAATGGTAGGACATGGTTTACAGGAGCAAAAATAGTATAATTATAATATTGGTAGTAGTACAGATATAATACAAATACAAAAATCAGTAAATGAGATAGTTCATCAATGGTATATAAATATAGCTTATGATATAGTAAGTAATATGTTTGCTACGTACGGTTTCTTAAATTTATTCATGATTTCTTTTATTAGTTTGCATGTGGTTTTTAGATAACTAATTCTGTGGGTATTCATTCATTCATTATACTTTAATTTACTAGGTTTAACATAGAAATTTGGTTTCAAAAGTAGTTTGCGGGTATTTTTGAAAAAATTACATATAAACAGGTAATGATATTCGTCACCTACGTCGTTCGTTTCACAAAGTGTGCAAAGTCTGTATTCTAAAGGGATATTATTTCATCGTCCGGTTTCAATTGGTAGGTAATGGTTCGCAGCTCTGTATTTAATACGGTTGGACCAGATATGTTCGGGTAAAATATTAAAATATTTGTCTAAGCTAAGATTATTTTTAATGATATTGTAAATCTTTCCTTTGGAAGATATATTTTTATTACTGTTCCAGTTTTGAATGCTGCCTTAAAGGGACATTCCTGAGTTTTCTGCACGTTTTAAGATGTTATCGACTAACAGAGACTTTTTGACGACTGTAATTAAATATCATATATTTTTTTCTGCATAAAATATTAGTGGCTGTATATTAAACGTGTTTTTAATCGTTCTAATATTTGTAAATGGTTAAATTTTATTTTATTTCCTAAAAAATATTTTTTCGTACGTGCGAAATAATTTGAAGACAAAATCAAGTTTGGGCTTTTGCGAATATTAAGACGACCAGAAACACATTGAATATACAGATACTGATATTCTAAACACGAAAATATATTTAATATGTAAATTTAATCGTAGAAATATTTTACTTGTCGGAAACATATTGCAATGGAGTAAACTCGGGAATGTCCCTTTAATTTTATTTGTTCTATTAATATTTTAGTGGATTGAAAGTTTCGGTACATCCATGTGTCTGACAAGCTGTAGCCCTGACCTTTCGTTTCAGATACAATACCACATTCGTTCACAGAACACCAGGGTCTTCAAACCCTTTTATTTGTCACGGTAATTCGTCATCTCGAACACTCAGAAGATTAATCAGGAGTAACCTATTTTATAAAAATACAAGATGTGTATCATGGTCAACTATTTTTGACTCTTGTTTACATGACCTAGTTGATTACACATGTTAAATAATCATGGGTTACTTGACAGCAGTTTAGCATTACCCTAATGTGAAAAGCCACCTTAAAAAGGCGATTTGCCTCCAAAATAAACGTGAACCGTACATAGTCATTACAGTTACGGCCTTGGTGCAACCTTTGAAGTAAAAATGTCCATCGTAATATTAAGAAAGAAAGAAAGAAATGTTTTATTTAACGACGCACTCAACACATTTTATTTACGGTTATATGGCGTCAGACATATGGTTAAGGACCACACAGATATTTAGAGGAAACCCGCTGTCGCCACTTCATGGGCTACTCTTATGTCGATTATCAGCAAGGGATCTTTTATTTGCGCTTCCCACAGGCAGGATAGCACAAACCATGGCCGTTGTTGAACCAGTTATAGATCACTGGTCGGTGCAAGTGGTTTACACCTACCCAATGAACCTTGCGACCTCGTTATGCGCCATTCCAGTTTCGAGCATCCCGACCGCGCGGTGACGGTCAAATTCAGATAGGCGTGGTATGGCGTAAAAGCCGTTTAAAATTAATCAGAGTTGTTTTTCAGTGGTTTAGGCCTCTACCGTTTTCCGTTGCAAAATTAACAAGGACATGTGCACATGTACCACGTGATTAGCAAATCTGGTTACGAGCCTTGCACGTACGGCACACGAACAGCAAGGGATCTTTAATTGTGCTTCCCACAGGCAGGACAGCACAAACCATAGCCTTTGTTGAACCAGTTATGGATCACTGGTCGGTGCAAGTGGTTTACACCTACCCATTGAGCCTTACGGAGTTTGGAGTCGGTATCTGGATTAAAAATCCCATGCTTCGACTGGGATCCGAACCCAGTACGTACCAGCCTGTAGACCGATGGCCTAACCACGACGCCATCGATGCCGGTATTGTAATATTAATGCTAAGAACATTTCCTTTGAAATTTATAGAACAAAATATAAGTTTTACTGCTCGTTTAAGGTAATTTGAAGGTTAAAATAGTTCTTGTTTCATAACTATGAACAAAGATAGAACATTTTACGACAATTCTGTAATTATTGTTATTAAAAAGACAGACAACTGATTCTTATTATGTTAAAGGTAAAAGTTTGTAATTTAGTTCAAAAATGTATATTGAAAACGTTAGTCAGTATTTTGAATATGATGGTGTTTCTAATCGTCCTAGTGTTTGACTGAATCCAAATCAAATGTATTATTTTTACCTACTCACTTTCGTATCTCCAAGCTTCGCGCAATATGAAGCTGGACCATCCCTTTATCGATTTCCATTAAAGATATTGGATGTCCAGCCATGTTGGCATCAGGGGTAATAAAAAGGCAGATTCAGCTGCCAAGTCTGCTTTGGGTTTGCCTCATGCCAAGGTTGATGTGCCTTATACTGATTTTAAACACAGAATCGATCAATTTATCTTTTTGACTTGTGACGGTACGGTTGCAGACACGCTTCATGCTATCAAACCAGTCTTGAGAGAGTGGCTGTCCTCCTACAGACTGCGAAAGAAGTATGAAATAGTATTTTGTCGTGCTCGCTTTGGTCATACACATTTGACCCATTGATTTATTCTGAAGAAAGATCATCCACCTCAGTGCAAGCTCTGTCAGTGTACTCAGACGGTACGCCACATTTTGGTGGAGTGTCATCAAAAAAAACCTCGAAAATATATATTTGGATAAAGAAATGTGATTACAATTTCTTCAAGATACTGACTTTTATTCAACATTTTAATTGTATCTATCTGTGATATTTGTATTTTTGCACAGTTCTTTACACTGTGTTTTAATTTAACTGTTGAATTTTTTTTATTGATGTTGCCCATCACTAAGGTTTGCCTTGTCCATAGTTTGACACCCAATAGCCGATGTATTTGTCGTGTTGGGGTGTCGTTAAACATGCATTCATTCACGTATTAGATCAAACTTCATTTCACTCCCTAATACAGACCTATATTCTTTGAACGCACGAAATTATTTGAAAGTCAAATTCAGTTTGGGCTACATATTAAGATTGTCAGAAACACATTGAATATAATACACTGGTATTCTAAGCGAAACAAAATATATTTAATATGTTATTTTAGTCGTTAAAATGTTTTATCAGTCGCCAAACGATACGAAAATAGTCAAATGTAACATGACAACATTACGATTTCATCGGTTGCCATGCTATCGACTATTCTCGTACAATGCATTCGTATAGTGTGGCGTGACCTTAAGGTTGCATAGTATCAAAGAAGAGAGTTCCATATCAAAGTTCGAGATGCAAGTATTTACGGAGTAAAAGCAGCTGTGGTTGTGATTGGTAGTAATATCTGACATTGATTATTTGTGAAAATACTATTATCCATTGACAATAAATAAATACTTTTATTTGTTATACAGTTGTCATGCAGTATATACCAGAGGTTGAAACTATTGCGGGGTACCCCCAAAATGGAACTGCAATTTTTAGAAAAATGACGGTTTCTATTAAAACATTAATTAAATCTCTTAAATGGTATGTGATCCCCCATTTTCTTGCAGGTAGATTAGATGTAAGGGCCACACTTGTTATTGCTGTGCTTCCTGGGTGTGTTGATGAGAACTAGGTACCTTTAACTATGTCAAACATTATCGTTATAACAATCCTGACAATCAACCATGACAATCAGAATCAATGCTCTATACATTTCCGCGGTATATTACATTTATTTCGCCCGTAGAATTGTCAATACTGTCACTTGTCACTGACAAATTAAACTCATACATTATATATTAACCGCAAAATGCCGCGTAGAATACCTTTTCTTAATCGCCGGAGTTGCTAAAATGCAGAAAGTGATCCTTTGTTATGCTTTTGACGGGGGCGGGATTTAGCTCAGTAGGTAGAACGTTCACCTGAGGTGCTTGCGTCGTAGGATCAAATCCCCATTGGTGAACACATTCTCTGATTGTTGTGTATTTTACCTAACCCAACCAGTGCAGGTCTAGTATATCAAAAGTCGTGGTATCTACTGCCCCTACTGAAAACGTGTACATAACAAATCCCTTGCCTCTAATGGCAAAGGGGCTTTTCTGATGCGCGGTCGATCTGGGATCGATCCCTGTCGGTGGGCCCATTGGGCTATTTCTCGTTCCAGCCCGTGCACGACAACTGGTATATCAAAGGTCGTGGTATTTGCTATCCTGTCTGTGTGATGGTGCATATAAAAGATCCCTTTGTAATAATGGAAAATTTGCCGGGTTTCCTCTCTTATGATTATATGTAAAACAATTACCAAATGTTTGATATCCAATAGCCGATACTTAATAATCAATGTGTTCTAGTAGTGTCGTTAAACAAAACAAACTTTAAAACTTTACAAAAATAATGAAAAATGTAGCGGGCTTCCTCTAAGACTAGATATCAGAATTACTAAATGTTTGACATTAAATAGAAGAATCAATAAATCAACCTGCTCCTGTGGTGTCGTTAAACAAAACAGTCTCTTTAAGCGCACGCACTTACAAATTCAAAGAACTATTGCAAAACAAACGAATCAGTACACTAAAGAATTTAGCAAAGTGTATAGAAGTAATTATGAATGCATTTAAACATCCTTGATATTTCACATCCCCAACCCCCAGAAGTATATTTTATACATATATTGAACATTAATTTACCAATAACAATTTTAACTCGTTCTACCGGCTAAACAGTTTATATATTTGTATTTTTTATGAATATTCATAGCTTTGTGTTGTATGCAGATGTTCATAGGAATGAATTCACCATCATTGTAATTTAACTTTCGTATTTCTCTCTCATCTTGTCACGTGTTTATAGAAATATTATGTATATATTCCTCCTACTCCGTTGTGCAGCCAGAGAGTAAATACAGTCTTGTCTTGTCTAGTCGTCATAGACGTCGGGGGTGTATGACGTAGCCCAGTGCCAAAATGCTCGCTTGCTGTGCGATCCACCTAGGATCGATATCCGTTAAAGGGACATACTCTAGTTTCAGTTCATGAAAATTAACATTAAGTTTAGTTTAATTTACAAACCTGTAACACATTTTGATAAAGTTACAATTGAGTGAAACATGAGTCTTTGACTTTGAAATGGTGAAATAGCCTCTAAAATAGAATAAAACTCGACTACATAACTGTTACTTCTCAGAGGCACGTGCCTTTTTAAAAATATGAGAAATGGATTTTGTGATATTACAAAACATCAGGATGACCAAAAACACTTCGAATGTACGGAAATGGATACTTTAAACATTAAAAGTTAAGTAAAGTATGATTTCAGTTTCAAAAAACGCCTTTAATAATCAAAACTACGTCTTTGTGTTTAAAAACTAGGGTATGTCCCTTTAAAGAGATATTCCTGAGTTTGCTTCCATTTTATTTTGATTCCATCCAAAATGTTTATTACAATTTCTTCGAGATACTGACTTTTACTCAAACTTTTAATTGTATCTATTATGATATTTGTATTTTTGCTCAGTTCTGTACAATTGCTGTGTTTTAATTTAACTGTTGAATTTTTATATTGATGTTGACCATCACTGAGATTTGCATTTACTATAGTTTTGACACTCAGTAGCCGATGTATTTTTCGTGTTGGGGTGTCGTTAAAGAGACATTCCTGAGTTTGCTGCAATTTTTAAGATGTTAAAAAATGTTTTATTTAACGACGCACCCAACACATTTTAATTACGATTATTTGGCGTCAGACATATGGCTAAGGACCACACAGAGATTGAGAGGGGAAACCCGCCGTCGCCACTTCATGGGCTACTCTTTCCGATTAGCAGCAAGGGATCTTTTATATGCACCATCCCACATACAGGATAGCACATACAACGGCCTTTGATATACCAGTCGTGGTGCACTGGTTGTGACGAGAAATAGCCCAATGGGCCCACCGACGGGGATCGATCTCAGACCGACCACGCATCGAGTGAGCGCTGTACCACTGAGCTACGTCCCGCCCCTTTTAAGATGTTAACGACTAACAGAGACTTTTTAACGATTTTTAGCTTTTTACGTATCAAATATATTTTTCTACATAAAATATTAGTGGCTGTATATTAAGCTTTTTTCTGAGATCGTTCTAATATTTGTACTGGGTTAATTTCATTTTATTTCATACGTATGAAATTATTTGAAGACAAAATCCAGTTTGGGCGTCTTACAAATATTAGGACGACCAAAAAATCATTGAATATGCAGACACTGGTATTCTAAACAAGAAAATATATTTAATATGTAAGTTTAATTATACAAATATTTTATTAGTCAGAAACATCTGACAATGCAGCATTCAGGAATGTGCGTTTAATGGTCCCGTTGGGCCATCAATTTCTGTTTTAGCCAGTATCCCAAGACCTGTGTAACATACGCTATGGTATGTACTATCCTGTTTGTGGGATGGTGCATATAAAATAGATTCTACTGCTTATCAAAAATAATCCATGTGTTGGCAGCGGGTATCCTCTATCATTTTCAAGGGCAGACGCAGGATATATTTTAGGGAGGGTGACCAAAGGCAAAAGAGCACATGGACCAACTCCTTAAAAAGGACTTAAAAATTAAAATTGTAAACAATTTGTTTTAAAAAGGAGCACTTTAAAAATGTTTTAGGGAGGGACTGATCCCCCTCGTCACCTGCCTTGGGTCCTCCCTTGATTATACTGTGTGGTGCTCAACTATATGTCCGACGTCTTATAAAATGTTAATCACCTGAGGTGCTTAAGCTGCAGGATCGAACCACCTTAGTAGGTCCATTCAACTGACTGGGTTTATCCCAGTTCCAAACAATGCACAACAACTGGTCAAAGGCCGTGGTATGCGCTTTCCTGTCTGCGGACAAGTGCATATAAAAGATAGGGCCTCCACGAGTCCAAAATATTGGACTCGAGTACTTGAGGGTCAAACTCGACCCGGACCCGAGCACCTGACACTTACACTAGATGATAATGAGACTAAGGAATAAAGTAATATAGTATTATCTATCTTAATTCAAGTGCTGAACATTGATGCCAAATCATGCCATTGTATTGCATTTAAAACCGGTTGATACGTGCAGTCTTGTGAAGGATGAACGACCAGTTTAAAATATAATTATTATGTAACTTATATCGTTGATTATCTACTGCTGACATCATTGTTCTACATTGATCACTGTATTCCACCTTGTACGGGTACTCGAGTCCGGTGAACGGACTCGAGTCCTGCTAGACTCGACCCGTGCCCGAGTACTCGAGTACTCGTGGAGACTCTAATAAAAGATCATTAGCTGCTAATAGAAAAGTGTAGAGGGTTTCCTCTGATGATTACGAATGTTTAATTAATCAATGGTCTCAAGTTTTGTCTTAAAAAAACAAACTTTTAATTTTTGTGGTGGTAGCAGAAGCATGAATGTCAAACAAAATGTTCGTACTCGCGTCCTGTCTAAAATGTGATGGAAAAATTAATGTAATGTGAAAGATGAATGTATTTGGCTAACAAAAAGCACAACAACGACAACAACAAAATTATGGCAGGTTTCATTATTCTAATTACATTAATAACGCGGTTTTGACAGTACTGTATTTGAGGTGAAAATGGGATGCACAATAACTAGGGATCTGGAAAGTTGTACGATCAGGTATAGCTAACCATTTCTGTCAGAAAACGCATTAAAGCTGCATTGTCTGATTTCTATCGTATACAGTCAAGTTCTAAGTTCAAATATAAGCATAACTGCACTTTTAATTCATTCGCGAGTTGTCGTCATTAACGCATATCGTTAAATGCTTACTAGCCAGTTAGAACAATGCTTGCCATTTTGTAATACCGTACGGATTCTAGCAGTAACTTCCTAGCAGCCAATTACGCTAGCAGAAAATTTCAGCAGACACGCATGGCGACGTTCTAAGCCCCGGATTCATACGCCTTTTATAATGTGTGTTGTGATGTAATTTATATGAAACTAGTTGGACATCCTATATTACCGTAGTACAGAAGGATATTTAAAGCTGCTATGTCTGGAATATTTTTATTATTTAAGCATTTAGAACAGTTAATCCAGTCACATTTGGTGCATATAACACGCCACACTCAGTTTTGGATTCGCTATGCTGGCGTTTCCAAGTTAAAAATAAACCCGGTATTTTGAAAGTGGGACACTTTTGTCGGGCCGACAATGGGCTAAAAATAGTACGGATCGGCTTGTGTTGCATTACAAAAACCGAGCAGTCAATTATAGCAGACACTCATGTCGACGTTCTAAACAT
>JAECMU010161107.1:0-11282 GCA_016106625.1 Dracogyra subfuscus | reverse complement strand
AGCCACATATGTTACTATTGTCGTCTATGGGATTTGATTTGGTGGTATACACCCTATAAAGGCCACCTGTCCATAACAGCCACTTTCTTTTGGTCCCTTGAGTGGTTGTTATATATTGATGATACCATAAAACACTTTGGTGATAATCTCTATGTTCATTTATTCAGACAGTATTGCAAACCTGTGTACAGTGGTGGCTGCCATCCATGCTGAAGCTGTAATACAAATGAGTTCCGGCAAGGGGACACAACTCTTCCAGATGCAAGATCGTTATATTGACAGAGTGCTTAGTGCAGGTTAGATTGTTTATTACAGTTTGTATATTTAGAGAAATACTAAAGTGTCGATGTGTATGAGGATCAAAATAAATTGTTATGCAAATAATGTATAAATATAAATTGTTTTACTTGGTGTTTGTAAGAACTAAAGGTTGAGTTATAATTTACAAAATATTACAATATATGTCAGTCCGGGTTAGATGCAGGATTTTTCAAGAGAAATGGAGTATTGTCAAAAACTGGCATCATAATCCAAAATATACTAATGTGCACACACTGAAATACATACAATAAGCACTGGATATTTGGAGCACTTTGCCATTCAGAAACAGTCAGGCCCTTTCTAAGGGCCCTATGGGCAACCTAGGTTAACACAAAGGTCTAATTAACGAGCTACTCTAGACTAACTAAGATCAAAACCAATAATAGCTCCGGAACTCTTTCGTTTTGATCGACTGTTCAGAATTGCGCCAAATTTCCTCAAGTTAAAAAATGCACACCTTTTCTATTTGGCATATTAACTGCTCCATTCAAAATTCCATAGCACCACTACCCACCCTCACCTGTTACCGATCTTGATCGGACTGCTGGTGCTCTCTTGCACCTGCCAGTGCGGGCGGTCCCTCCTCCTCCATCCCCACCTTTTCTGTCCATGTCCATCGTGCGCTACAACAACTTGTCTGAATGTGCATGTTAACCCCTATGACCTGACCTGACCTGACTATAGCAAAAACCACACTTTGTTACAAAATGACTGTGGCATGAAATATTAAATGATTAGTAAACTTTTATTTTTATTTTTTTTTTTTTAAATTTATTGCCCCAGATCAATGTGACAATGTCAAGGATGGGGTACCTTGAATCAATGACTTACATAGTGTTTGTAACATACATATCCATATCCATACATTAGACATAATGTATACATACATAAACATATTTTCACAGATATACCCATATATTTTAGTGATTTAAATGTACCAAATGATTTTGTTACTCGTGCCCGAGTAAGTTTTGATCTGAGGAGAAAAGAAAGAAAGAAAGAAATAAGAATGAAAAAATGAAAAGGTGGAATTTGTTGTTTTCTTTGGTTTTATATTTTTGTTTTGTTTTGTTTTGTTTTTGTTGGGTATTGTTTTTGTAGAAATACTGATAAGAAAAAAAAGAGTACAGTTAGCATACAGACATTTTCAAATAAAAAGGTCAAGCCACTTGCCCCAGCAGTCATTAAATTGTTCATACTCACAATTTGTAAAATAAATGTATTTCTCTATTTCAAATGTTCTTATTAAAATAACTTTTATAGCATTAACACATACATTTCTTTTAAGCATTTTCATTGTGTAAATATAATATTTAATATTAATTGTTAGCCAATTTACAGTCTTTACCAAATCAGTATCTATCATCCCAAAGATAACTACATTTTTATTAAGTGAAGTGTGAACTCCTATTTTGTCAAATATCCAATTTCAAAGCTGTCGTACTTTGGCACAGTCATAAAATAAATGTTGCAAAGTTTCAGGTGAGTTATTAGAAAATGTACATTTATCTGAAATGATTAGTAAACTTACTAAATGAAGAAAATAAAATCAGTTGTAGCTGGTGGATCCATTCAACTGATTACCGTACAACTGGTGAAAGGCCATGGTATGTGCTTTCCTGTCTGTTGGAAAGTGCATATAAAGTATCCTTTACTGCATTAGAAAAAATGTAGCAGGTTTCCTCTGATGGCTACATGTTAGACTTACTAAATGTTTGACATCCAATAGCCGATGATTAATTAATCAATGTGTTCTAGTGGTGTTGTTAACCAATTTTTTTATATTTTAAATTGTATGATAATTTTGCTTTGTAAATGACACTACTGCTGTCATAACACATCAGTCGGAAATATTAATTTTTATATTATGGTTCCAAATGACTGGTATGAAATGACTATGGTACGAAATGACTTTTTGTAATGATACAAAGTGACCATGGTATGAAATGACTATGGAACAAAATTACTTTTTACAATGGTACAAAACTTTTATGGTACAAAATGGTCAAATTAGGTATGAATTGACTGGTACTAAATGACCATTGTAAAATTTAGCAAGTACCAATTTTTTTTTACAATGGTATGACATTTTTATGATACGAAATGGCCAAATTAAGTATGAAATGACTGGTAATAAATAACCATTGTACGAATTGACCAGCTACCAAAATTTATTTTTACAAATTACAATGGTATAAAACATTTATGGTACGAAATGGTCAAATCAGGTATGAAATGACTGATACAAAATGACCATTGTATGGATTGAACAGCATCCAAAAAAATATATAACTGTTTTGAGCTAATAACAACATTTAATCTGGAATAACACCAGCTGTAAATTTAGATTCTGGAATATTTATGAAGTAATTGAAATATACTTAAACAGGTAAATCTCATCACCAACTGTGGTTATATACATGTATATATTTTTTGTTTGTTTGTTTTTTAAACATGCATACCACACGTTGTAATAATATGTGTAGTTTTATTGACACTGTTAACTACTGTTTACTATACTCCAGGTTGCAGTTGTCAGATAAAGGTGTGGTGTTTCAAACTGAAGGTGATCGGATTGATTCTAAGGGAAGATTTATCCGAGGCTAAACACACTTTACAACAGGTGAGATACAGACAGTACTACACGAGTGGCTGTTACATACCAGTTATCTTAAAACTGGTTCATTTAAAACATATCTAGAGTTGTATACATTTTTAAATGAGATGTAAGATTAGTGGTGACTAGAGTTGCAATGATACTGAGATACGATACAGTATTGTATCGCGATACGAGGGCCATGATACGATACATCGATTCAGGACAGCTGTATTGCAGTACAATAATAATCTGTTCATGTTTTAAAACCTTTTGGTAAAAATGATGAAGCAGAAATTTATGTATTTACGGTCATGGACAATAGAGCAGTGAAAAAGTTTGACATTCAGTTGTTGAAATTCCCAAACATTAGGTTAAACAGTTTAATTATCAATGATTGATATGAAAAGGTAAGTGTCACGATACGTATCATATTGCGAGCCAAGTATCGGGATACATGTCGTTACGACTTTTGTGATGATCAATGGATATGGGTGTAGCATTCTTTTTCTTACATATCTCGACAAAGCTGATTTAGAAATTTTTAAAAGTTTTTCTTGTAACTACATTTTATTTATATCACATTTGCACAGTCAGTTAAATAGGTCATAGAACAATCAGTTTCTCTAGTGCTAATTTCATTGGTCAGTATGGCTTTAGCATCTGGGTCATTACCATGGAGCAGCCAATCTGATGTGTTTAAATCAATCTCCAACATGTATGATATATCTGTGTGATACTAAAAATATCACACAGTGGTTTTTCCAGTAGGTGTGTAAGATTATTTTATACAGAGGCCAAACACACTAATCGTAATATTCCCCTATTAAAATTCATAAGAATGTTCTCACACATCACTCACTGACATAAAAATCGTATTCATAAACCCCCTGCATAACAGGACAATACCTACCACATCCTTTTAATGTACCACATATGAGACACTAATAAACTAACTGAATTTATCAAGGGAGATCAATCCTAAGGGTAAAGTAAAAGTTTGTTTTGTTTAACAACACCACTAGAGCACATTGATTTATTAATCATCATCTATTGGATGTCACACATTTAGTATTTCTAATATAGTCTTACAGATGAAACCTGCTACATTTTTTCAATAGTATCTAGGGATCTTTTATATACACCATCACACAGACAGGATAGCACATACCATGGCCTTTGATATCCCAGTTGTGGAGCAATGAGCCACCCACTGATGAAGATCGATCCTAGACCGACCGCATATCAGGCGGGAACATAACCACTAGGCTTCTCATTCCAACCAGTGCATCACAACTGGTCAAAAGCCATGGTATGTGCTTCCCTGTCTGTGGGAAAGTACATATAAAAGATCCCATGCTGCATTCGGAAAAATATAGAGGTTTTTCTCTGATGACTATGTGTCAGAATTACCAAATGTTTGACATCCAATAACCAATGATTAATTAATCAGTGTGCTCTAGTGGTGTCGTTAAACAAAACAACCTTTAGCTTTACCACTGGGTTACATCCCACCCAGCTCTACCGCTGAGCTACTATGTTAAATTGCTGTGTCTTAATAACCAATGTCTGTCTTCTCTTCACAGCTCGAAGGGAGCATTGACAATACGTCTACGAGATGGTTTGTTGCCATTATGTCGGCAGTAATCACAGATGACTTCAGTGCTGTCCATAGTCAAGTTGAAGAGCAGAAAACGGACTTCTATTTGTGGCAGGTCCGAGTTTTAACTTCTTGTTTTATAATCCGGTATCTAAAATTAAATGAATTGTCATGTACAAACATTTATAATCCTGTATCTAAAATTAAATTAATTGTCATGTATAAACATTTATAATCCTGTATCTAAAATTAAATTAATTGTCATGTACAAACATTTATAATCCTGTATCTAAAATTAAATTAATTGTCATGTACAAATATTTATAATCCTGTATCTAAAATTAAATGAATTGTCATGTACAAACATTTATAATCCTGTATCTAAAATTAAATTAATTGTCATGTATAAACATTTATAATCCTGTATCTAAAATTAAATTAATTGTCAAGTACAAACATTTATAATCCTGTATCTAAAATTAAATTAATTGTCATGTACAAATATTTATAATCCTGTATCTAAAATTAAATTAATTGTCATGTACAAACATTTATAATCCTGTATCTAAAATTAAATTAATTGTCATGTACAAACATTTATAATCCTGTATCTAAAATTAAATTAATTGTCATGTATAAAAATTTAATAGTGTTTTAGTTTAATTATTCTCTTGGAACATGAACGTGATATCAGTGGTAACTCATTTATTAATCTTATATGCATGTTGTCTGTAATATTGATTCTTTGGGATTTAAACATGTTATCGATGGCAACTCATTTATTAATCTTACATACATGTTGTCTGTAATATTGATTCTTTAAGATTTAAACATGTTATCGATGGCAACTCATTTATTAATCTTACAGACATGTTGTCTGTAATATTGATTCTTTGGGATGTAAACATATTAACGATGGTAACTCATTTATTAATCTTATATTGTCTGTAATATTGATTCTTTGGGATTTAAACATGTTAACGATGGTAACTCATTTATTAATCTTATATGCATGTTGTCTGTAATATTGATTCTTTGGGATGTAAACATGTTAACGATGGCAACTCATTTATTAATCTTATATGCATGTTGTTTGTAATATTGATTCTTTGGGATGTAAACATGTTAACAATGGTATCTTTAATTATCCTGTGTGTATGTATGTTGTTCATAATATCTGCACATTGTGACATCAGTGTGATAATATAAGTTGTAGAAGCGTCACGAGGGGTGAATGGATTTTTATGTACCCTCTGGTAGCTCTTTTAAAAAGAGAAACCAGAGGGTACATAAAAATCCATTCACCCCGAGTGACGCTTCTACAACGAATTTATCTTGCCAACATGTTAATTAATTAACCAATACACTATAATAAAATAACTCCAAACTATAGCATTACTTACGTAAAACCGTCCATTCACGCGGACGCAAAAGAAAGCACTTGACAACAAGAAAAAATAGTTCCATCAATAATAACAGTTATTAACTTTAAATATGTTCAGAACTCACAAAAGCTATCAGAAATAACAATAACAACAAACACCAGCAATAGCTTTAATCAAAGTTACGAAACAAACTGAAAACAACAGGTGGGGTATATGAGAAAACAATAGTCATTTATACTCCGCCTGGAATTCTCTTACGCAGGGTATAAGGGGTTTGTCTTAGTGTAACCAGCCAATGAGATTCTAGTATTTTACATGAAGGCGGGATAATAATCATTATGGTCAGTGTGTTCCTGTGATTTGTTGCAGGTTCTCACTCAGATGTATGTCAGCAGGAAGATGATCATTGAAGCCGACTCGGTCATCAGATTGTGTCTACAGTCAGCCAGGTCTCACAGGTAGGACAGTCGACAGACAGGTGGATGGATGGGGCATTGGATGGATGGGTGGGTAGATGGGTGGGTAGATGATTATGTGGGTGGATGGATGGGTTTTGGATGGATGGGTGGTCATCAGATTGTGTCTACAGTCAGCCAGGTCTCACAGGTAGGACAGACTGACAGACAGGTGGATGGATGGGGCATTGGATGGATGGGTGGGTAGATGGATTAGGTGGGTGGATGGGTGGGTTTTGGATGGATGGATGGATGGGTGGTTGGGTGAGTGGTTGGATGGATGGATATGCGGGTTTTAATATTTTGGATGGGTAGATGGATGGATGGGTGAGTGGGTGGGAATTTTGGATGGATAGATGTATGGATGGATGAATGGGTAAGTGGGTGGGTGGGAATTTTGGATGGGTAGGTGGTCACCAAATTGTGACTACAGTCAGCCAGGTCTCAGAGGTAGGACAGTCGACAGACAGGTAGATGGATGGGGCATTGGATGGATAGGTGGATGGATGGGTGGGTAGATGATCATGTGGGTGGATGGATGGGTTTTGGATGGATGCGTGGGCTGGTGAGAATTTTGGATGGGTAGATGGATGGATGGGTGGATGAATGGGTGGGTGGGGATGGATGGGTGAGTGGGTGGGAATTTCGAATGGGTAGATGAATGGGTGGATGGATGTATATGTAATGTATGGGTGGGTTGGTGGGATCGATGGATAAATTACTTCTTTTTTCTAAACACCACAAACATTTAACAGAGAAAAGACATTTTTTGTTTTTAGACATTACAAACATGGATGATGATGAGATGAATAGTGAAGCCGCAGTATTTCCATTTCGGTATGGGACTACTTGACAGGGCCATGCTCCACGCTTGCTGTCAGTTGAGCTATCTCGGTATCACCCGAACCCAGGGTACATGTACAGAACCTGCAGTGTATGCTGGGTAATCAATCATAGACTCGGGAGACACACTAAATGGATGGATGACAATTGATAAAACAGATAGATAGATCATCCAAGACAAATGAAAGAGAACAGTGTCACCCTAGAAAAACAATTAAAACATTACTATTTATAGATTATCATAAAGAATATTATTGATTTAAAACTGTACAGTATTTCTCTTTCATCCGAGTGAGATTAACATTTTCAAAATATTTTAATATTGTTTCCCCTTTTTTCAGCAAAAAGCAAGTTCAGATGATGTCATTGCTGAAGCTAGCTTCCTTGCCGTTTCAACAGATCATGGTAATTCTAAGTCTGATTTAGAAATGATTCACATGACATTTCTGTGAAATATGTTACATTTATGATTTGTGCAACACAGCATCGATGGTTTCGAAATGATTCTAAGATTATTATCCCTTGAAAATATATACCGGTAAATAAATATAATTTAGGGTTCAAGCTGCCATTTGCCAATTAGCAAAATGTGAATTAAAGTTAAATTTGGCAAAGCTATTTTATTATTAATTGGAAGAAATGCTATTTCAAAACTCACATACCCTTTGGCTGTTTAATTTATGGAAACTTTAATTTGGATACAGACCTATCAAATTCAGGGCGGAATGTAGCCCAGTGGTAAAGTGCTCGCTCGATGCGAGGTCAGTCTGGGATCGGTGGACCCATTTTGGACTATTTCTCATGACTGGTATATCAAAGGCTGTGGTATGTACTACCCTGTCTATAGGATGTTTTATTTAATGGTGGATTCAACACATTTTATTTACGGTTATATGACATCGGTCATATGGTTAAGGACCACACAGATATTGAGAGAGGATACCTGCTGTTGCTACTTCGTGGGCTACTGTTTTCAGTTAGCAGCATGGGATCTTTTATATGCACCATCCCACAGACAGGATAACACATACCACAGCCTTTGATATACCAGTCATGGTGCCTTGGCTGGAATGAGAATAGCCCAATGGGCCCACTGACGGGTATCGATCCCACACCGACCGCGCAGTAACAGGAGGGATGCAAAGCTGTAATTAAATAAAAATCCTCCCCCTCACCGAGTTTTCTGAATTTGTTCCAAGTATTAAAACTATTTGTTTTGAAAACCATAACCATAACTTTGCCAGTTTATGTTTCTTTAAAATCTGATTGTTACATGTAGCAGTCTGTATAGTTTAAATTGTGTTTCATTACAAGTTAACCTGCCCTCAAACTAATGGTATTTTCCCCCTAAGATAGTAGACTAGTCCAAACATCCCAACAGCTAATGGAATAGCTAAACAATCTTTAAATTTTATTAAATTTTATTATAGCCAATTCTGGTTGTTAGCACTCCGTACAGTAGAAAATCATGATTTGGAATAATTTCTCTCGTGGGTTTTTTCTTTTCTCTTGTTTTTTTTAAACCAGACTGGACAAGGCAAGGTTGACGACATGAAGTGTTTTTTTGACGAGGCAGTGACGGAAGTGTTGAAGATAAACCGCGAGTCGTCAGCCACTCTGTTGATGCTCGCCGTGCTGGCACTGAATGATAACGTCAGGTAAATTATGATGCAGTTGTAAAGATTTTTGGAGGTCTTCCAAAGCGTAACAAGTAGCTCACTTTGCCTGTCCAAAAATTAGGATGCTCCAATTTAATTTTCAAAAGAAAAATGAAAAACGAAAAATCCATAGATGTAGATCTACATGTATAATATGAAAGCTTAAATACTAAAAGAGTCTGTTTTTCGGTAAGTCATTTTCATACATTTAGTATGCTGTTTTGTTATATACACTGATTGGGATTTTTTATTATTTTTCATTAAACTTATAATGCATTCAAGAACAAAAAACGGCATAATATTGCATGATAGGATGTTTTATTTATACTATGCACATATTATTGATACATAATCTGTGAAAGGTTATACGGGTTGGATCAAAATTTATAAGTCATGGTCGGGAGTATTTACGATCGGAATTTTATGCTCCAGTTTGTTGCCTCCGTGTATAAGCCAACCCCCTTCTTTTGGAAAGTGTTTCTAGACTTCAAAAGTCGGCTAATACACGGCAATATACGGTAGACTGAATGTTAGTTATGTGAGATTCCATGCCTGTAATATAGGAATGAATGTCAGTAATCTGGAACTGAATGTCAGTAATCTGGAACTGAATGGCAGTAATATGGAACTGAATGGCAGTAATGTGAGACTAAATGTCAGTGATCTGGAACTGCATGTCAGTAATTTGGAACTGAATGGCAATAATCTGGACTGAATGTCAGTAATCTGTAACTAAATGTCAGTAACAGTTAACTTCCTGACCCTATGGACAAAGGTTTTAGTTGCCATCACTAGTTGCTTTTACTACTTACGTGATCCTTTTTTTTTTCTCTATCAGTATTATAAGACTCCATCATATGTGGTCATGTGGTATAGAAATAGTACACCCGAGGTGGTGAAAAATCCGACCTGGAACGAGGCTTGCTGAGTCTCATGTTCAAGATTTTTACCACCGAGGGTATACTTTTTCTATCCCACATGATCGTATATGATGGGAGTCTTTTTCTCGCATTCATTCGGTAAATAAACCATTATTTTACACGAACAGACAAAGATGGCTGAACTATTACATTTTTAATTTGACCATTTTATCATAAATAAACTGCACTATCGTATTTACCGAGTTCCATGTGTTAAATAAAATTTAACACTACAAATTAACTAGATATCTTAAAAATCAAGGTTTTAATAACAAAATATTAATTTAAAACTGTGTCTAATGACCTCACGTCACCACCTTTCATTAATATGACGTCATATATTACCACCGACGTCATGTTAAACGCAAGCGCGTGATATTCCATGTAAGATAGAAATTTCTTACATGGCTTACTTTCATGGGATGGCTCTGTCCTGTATACCCGAGGATGAGAGAAATATATTTATACAATATTATAATGTGGAAGCTGCACTGCATTGTGCAAGAGTCTTCAGTGACTGTGATGTATCAACTGTCCGTAAAAGTAACTTGACTTGTCGACTAAATATTTAATCAACACAGAAGACTAAATGACTATTAAAATATGATGGCTACAAAATGCGACTTTTCACCATCATCTTCATCATCATCTTCATCATCATCATCATCATCATCATCTTCATCATCATCTTCATCATCTTCATCATCATCTTCATCATCATCATCATCATCATCATCTTCATCATCATCTTCATCATCATCTTCATCATCTTCATCATCATCTTCATCATCATCATCTTCATCATCATCATCATCTTCATCATCATCTTCATCATCATCATCATCATCATCATCTTCATCATGATCTTCATCATACATTGGCTTGAATTGTAGATGGATATAGGCACAAATACAAAGCATTCATAATTATCATCATTATCATCATCGGTAGTGGCGCATTATCGTTTTCCTTTTTTCTCTAATTGTAGACTAGCCAAGAGGTATTTCCAGCAGAGCTATGACTCGGCAAAAATTCATGACAGTCTACAGCTTGGTAGACAGATTGCCAGATGTCAGCTGGTTAAGATTCTCTACCAGTCGGCAAAGGATTCAAGTCTTCTCCAGGTAAGTCCAGTTATTTTTTCATACCTTAACCTGACCTCAAACCTATGTGCATTTCACCCAACTTTTTGTTATAGCCCAAGAACACGATGGTTTGAATAAAACTTGAAACAAAAGTAATGACTTCCAGATCACAGAAGAGAAGGAGAAAAAGAAAGAAGCTTTACAAGAGCAAATTGGGAGATATATTTTAGCAGTGTCTTGTAAGATAAATGGTATCTAATCGACACAAGTGTAGTACGTATTCTTTTACATATCCTTACAAACCAGGTGTAAAAGAAAATTAAACAGCTTTTCCAACTGGAACTTATTTACATTGGCATCAGAAGAAATGTCAGTGACTGGTTGAGGTAGGGCATCTATACATTAATATGCCTTTTTGA
>JAECMU010161101.1:0-11769 GCA_016106625.1 Dracogyra subfuscus | reverse complement strand
AGTTCTTTTATATATACATTTTTACTACAGTTTCTTTTTAATAATATTTCATAATTACAACATGTTTACGGTATAAAATATCGTACTAATTTTGCGCTAACACCGAATTCACGTTCTGCGGCATGGTCATTGTTTCCTTCGGCAAAGGCAATAAGCTTAAGCTTGGATGCTGCATCATAAGAATTCCTTTTACATTTCGGTACGATTGTTAATGAAAAATATTGTGGCAGTGAAAAAAGGTATACAAATAGCTGTGACGATCGACAAATTAATAAAGTAATGTTTTATGTATATATAAATTATATCCAAATTAGTTCGTGTAATTGATTACTGCACCAATAAAACAGTCGGTGTTGCCTAATTAATATTCATTAGGTTTGTACGTAATTGACTACTGTGCCAATGAAACAAGCCGGTTTTGCTTATTTAATATTCATTAGGGTGGCCTCGTTTTCATTGGTGTCGGAATCACACGAGGTCGGTAACTATTGTATCGGGAGCAGGAAGTTACGTAAGCCACGAGTTGTTCCTACAGGTCCCATCTTACCACTGGTCGAGTATTAAAACAAAGATCGATTTGCTTGAGTTGTTTTAACATTAAACAACACACCGACTTCACTAGTTTCAAGTTTACTGGATTATGACCACACATCATTATCTGTGGATCGTATTGTAAGCCGCCTAATTAACCTCTACTCGTCTCTTTTCGACTTTTGGTTCAGACATGGGTGTGTTTACCGATACCAAGCGGCTTTGTAAAAACAACAATAACGGATCACAAGAATCAAAAAATGTTTTATTACAATAATAAATATTAAAGGTAAGCACATGTAGTACTGTTGTGAGTTTGAAGCTACTATGAGATGAGATCGTAATTTATAAACAAACCCATGATAGACTTGCAAAACGTCATTTACGACATGCCAGGGAATTTTTTTTTTTTCTTTTTTCTTTAGTTGACTCTCTTATAAGTCGACCCCCTGGCTATTTGCAGAAAATTTTGGTGTAAATAATTCGACTTATAGGCGAAGATATACGGTATGTCCCTTTAAAATATGAAAATGTACCATTGGTATTTTATTACAGGTGATTTGCTGGAGACTGTGCAGAAGTTTGTGAACATGATGGAATGGAAAGATGAGATGGCACAACTAATCACAAAATGTGAAGGAGAATTTAAAATTGTAAGATATTAAAGCTATTTTTATTTTAAATGTAAATTTAGTTTACAAAAGAAAAGCCTGAATTACTGAGTTTCAGTATCATAACAAACAAAAAACGTCTGGTACCATGTATGAATAAACCATATAGGAAACGGTAAAAAAGTTCCAGTTAAAATGACACCATACTAGCTTAAACAAATTGGGTGATATTTATCACATGTCAACTTATCCAGTCACAGTGAAACTGTATCCTGTACAAAGATTCTCTTGGGAATATGTTTACTGTATTTTGCAGAGAACCTTTTGCCTTTTTGAATGCTTTTATTGCACATTATTTAAGATGAATTGTTGTGAATGGGACTCTTCAATTTGCTTCCATTGTAAGATGTTTCCAACTAACAGCTTTTTTGGGGACTAAAATTACATATGTTAAATGTCATTCTAATGTGTATAGTAGCCCAAACCGGATTTTACCTCAATGATTTCAAAATATGGAAGTAAAATAAAACATGACTGCAGCAAATATTAACAAATGGCCACAAACACATTGGATTTGCTCGAGGTGATTGTGTTGCAGGATCAAACCACCTCGGTGGATTCAATCAGCTGATTGGGTTTTTTCTCGTTCCAACCAGTGCACCACAACTGGACAAAGGTCGTGGTATGTGTTTTTTTGTCTGTGGAAAAGTGCATATAAAATATGCCTTGCTGTATTAGAAAAAATGTAATGGGTTTCTTCTGAAGACTCTGAAAAGTGTTTGACATCCAATAGCAGATATGCTCCATTGGTGTCGTTAAAACAAACTTTAACACACTGGATAGATGGACATTAGTATTCTAAACAAAAAAGTGTATATTCATAGATAATTTAGTCTTTGAAATGACTGTTGGTCAGAAATATCTTTAAATGGCTGCAAACTGAGGACAGTGCCATTAATAATCATGCTTGGAAAGATATGTTGATGTCTTTCAAATTTCAGAATGATTTTACCTCTAAATAAGTTATGCAGTCACTCTGATGGTGAGAAGTAGTATGGTCACGTGACATGCATGGTTGTATGCTGTTTTATTTTCATATTTCAGACTAGCTTTAAGAGAAGAGATAAATACAAACTTGCTTATTTGCTGAAGTGCAGTAGTTTGGAAACCGTGAAATGTTGGCTTGATCGGGTAGCTGAATGTTTTGGCATGTTTTATCACTGTTTTGCATGGCCACTGGTCAATATAACACCATTTGTGAAATTAACTGCACTGCAGGAAAACTATGAACATTTATAGTCAGTGTAAAATTACATAATGAAATTTGGAATGAATATTTAGTAAAAATAATTAGTATGACCTGAGAAATTATATGAGAATATGCGATAAATGTTTAATCCTCCCTTACACAATTGGTTATTAAAACTGGAGGGGAAGTGTGTGTCTCTGATAATTAAGGAGGGGCGAGACATAGCCCAATGGCACAGCGCAGTCGGTCTGGGATCGATCCCCATCGGTGGGTCCATTGGGCTATTTCTCATCACAGCCAGTGCACCACAACTGGTATATCAAAGGCCGTGGTATGTACTATCCTGTCTGTGGGATGGTGCATATAAAAGATCCCTTGCTTCTAATCGGAAAGAGTAGCCCATGAAGTGGCGACAGCGGGTTTCCTCTCTCAATATCTGTGTGGTCCTTAACCATATGTCTGACACCATATAACCATAATTAAAATGTGTTTAGTGCATCATTAAATACAACATTTCTTTCTTTCTGATAATTAAGGTTTTTAAACAGTATTTAGATGAGTGAACTTGCCAAGTTGTGTGTGAATTGTTTGTGACACGTTTTGCTGTTGTTCACCTTGTGCATACATCACTAATGACACGGTAATGACACTTCATTATTGTCAAGTGTTCATTTGGAGTGAGTTTGTATTTAGTTCACTTTTAGATGTAGGTTATATGTGCAAACTAAATGTGTGCCGATACTTATGCAATTATTTTCATTCAGTAGTCCAGTAAGCATGTTACTGGCACTCACTAATATATTTACAGTATTCATAAATTACATCTATTAATTTAATTGAAGAATTTCCAATGGAACAAATCACTGATAAAGATGCATTTAGTGAATGCAGAATACATCTGTAACCTTACAACTACATGTACGACCATAAGCAATTGGTTGTGGTCTTTGACAACATGCTATCTTGAGAAAAAAACATATTAGTGACAATTTTATTATACTAGATCATGTAAACATGTTTGTATGGTATTAAAAATAGTATTTCTGCAGGCATTCTAAAATAAGCCAACAAGTGGCCGATTTCATCAGCTATTATACTTTCCATGCTGGCTACAGTTTACAGATTTATCATATTAATTACTCTGTTGCCATGTTGTATTGACATTAATAACTGTTAAATTATGTTGCCATAATGTATTGACTTCAATGACTTATATTCTCAAGTATTTAACACTGTTGCCATGATGTATTGACTTCAGTGACTTACACTCTCAGTTGTTTAACACTGTTGCCATGATGTACTGACTTCAATGACTTACATTCTCAAGTGTTTAACACTGTTGCCATGATGTATTGACTTCAATGACTTACATTCTCAAGTGTTTAACACTGTTGCCATGATGTATTGACTTCAGTGACTTACATTCTCAGTTGTTTAACACTGTTGCCATGATGTATTGACTTCAGTGACTTAAATTCTCGAGTGTTTAACACTAGCCATAATGTACTGACTTCATTGACTTACATTCTCAAGTGTTTAACACTGTTGCCATAATGTATTGACTTCATTGACTTACATTCTCAAGTGTTTAACACTGTTGCCATGATGTATTGACTTCATTGACTTACATTCTCAAGTGTTTAACACTGTTGCCATGATGTATTGACTTCAGTGACTTACATTCTCGAGTGTTTAACACTAGCCATAATGTACTGACTTCATTGACTTACATTCTCAAGTGTTTAACACTGTAGCCATAATGTATTGACTTCAATGACTTACATTCTCAGTTGTTTAACACCGTTGCCATGATGTATTGACTTCAGTGACTTAAATTCTCGAGTGTTTAACACTAGCCATAATGTACTGACTTCAATGACTTACATTCTCAAGTGTTTAACACTGTTGCCATGATGTATTGACTTCAGTGACTTAAATTCTTGAGTGTTTAACACTAGCCATAATGTATTGACTTCATTGACTTACATTCTCAAGTGTTTAACACTGTAGCCATAATGTATTGACTTCAATGACTTGTTTTCTCAGGAGTATAATGCTCTGTTGCTGTTATGCATGGACTTCAGTTATGGTAACCGTTAAGTTTTCAGAAAGGTTTGAACATGATTATTTATACTGTTTCTTGTCACATTCAAAATGTCTTCTTTTGTTTTGTTTGATGGTTAGTTCATATATGTTTTTAAATGCTATGCATTTTAATTTTGCAGGCGTCTGCTCCACCAGCTTTTTGGAAAAGAGATCCACCTAAAGCCTCTGTACAAAATGACAGCTCGCTTTCCAACTGGAGGCAAAAAGCAAAAATAGATCTTTTTAAAGGTACTTTTACCTTCTCTAGTAGTAGTAGTGAAGTGAGCTCAAGCTCTGAAAGTGATGATTCATCATCATCATCATCATCCTCGGAAGAAGAAAGTAAGAAAAAGAAAATAAATGGTCACAATTATTCTAACAACAATGGAGGAACAAAAGCTAATGTGCCTTCTAGAAAGTTCAGTTCTAGTACTGGTCAGCAGAATGGTGCAGCTGTGAATCCTAGAATGCTGAAACCACTGCGTGGACAATGGGTGAAGAATGGTAGCAAGCAAACAGATTCTTCATCCAACAGGGAACCCAGTACAAAGTCACGACCTCCTTTGGGAAAATTGTCAAAGCAAAAGTCTTTCAGTGAACAAGAACATTCTTTGAAGCATTCTGAATCCAGTAATGCTCTTCTAAAAAGAGAAACAGCATTCATTCTGGATTCATCATCAAGTATTACATCCAAACTGAATGCTTTAAAGATCAGTAGAGAGAAATCTCATTCAGACAGTGACAGGAATTTCTGCTCCAATAAGAAACCATTTGTAAGACCTCTGTCTGATTCCCCAGCGGTAAAACCATCTCAAACACAGATGAGAAGCAGACTCTTGTTAAACCGAGCAAAACTTGATATTGATGGGAAACCGTCAAGCTACCAAAAACACGGAACACTACCAGTTGTGGCCGATTGTAAAAAGACTGGCATGAAAACTGTTCAGGAGACAAGGACCTATTCTAGGATAAGATCTGCTGAAATGCCCCGACTGCAGTGCCGACAGAAACAAGGACAGATATCCTGTGATGCACGGATTCATTCAAGCACCGGAGCAGCAGCCTCGTCTGGCTCGTCCTCGGAGATGTCCGACAGTGGGGAGGACTCAAGATGATAGCCTTTCTCACCATCTACAAACAACACAGTGCTCTTGGTGTTTAGTCATGTAATGTTTCAGTCATCCAAGCTTTTCAAAAATAGTCCCAATCGATGAAGGCTAAAAACAGACTGAGGCTCAGTTTACGAAGCTTGTTTTTGTTAAGATGCAGGTGTTTCAGTATTGTTAATACATGTAGTTACACGAGTGCAAGTCAGAAACAGGCTTTGTAAATTTAGCTATGTCAATTTAAAAAGAAAAGAAAAGCATAATTATTTTAGAAGGTAAATTTCTAAATATTTTGTAGATGAGACACCAGTAAACTTAAAATTATGAAAACTAAATTTCTAGAAAACATTGTCAGTTAATTTAATTGGCTTCCAATTATATACTGTCAAGATTTAATACCACAGGCTTTCATGTTATATATATATTCTCAACATATTTGTTAATTATGTAAATTATATAAAATGGAATTTTATTTTAATTTTGTGTGTGCATGCATGCATACACATTTTGGATTACACCCTGTCAAAATGCTTTATGCTTTTTGATATCATGAGTATCTTCAAAGTTGAAAATAACTCTTCATTATATAAACTTGGCTTTATCATACACTATTGCCATGGAAATAATTTATTCACAACTGTATATTTATAGGTTTTTCTATTTATTAATCATTTACCAGCAAATGATGGATTCAGTGGGCATTTGGTGCCAGTTTGACTACACAAATGCATGCATGTCACTTGTCGTTAGGAAACTAATGAACGAGTAATTTTTGTTATAAGTGTTGATTAATGAGGTTTTTATGGTTTTTCAGTTCTTGTTTCTGTTTAAAAAGTTTACAGTCTATCATATTTTTTAAAATATTGTTTGTTTACTGATGAAAAAAGAGTGAAGAAGTGTTTTGCACAACCCTCATGGATAATAAATATTAGAATTTAGTGTATACAAAGCAATGAAATATATAGATCTGCTTTTATAGGTCTACAGAAAAGTGATATCCAGTGCAAAGCATATTTTCACTGTACTTTAGAGACAGTGAAAATATAGAAATCGTATTTACATTTTTGTAAATGGTCATGATTTAATTATCTCTCTTGTTTCATATCTTTGTATTTAAATTTGATGATTACCAATGCATCTGATCATATTTGAAAAATAAAAATTGTGATTTAAAAAGGGGATATGAAGTGCAATTAAGATAAAATACCTAAAACAAACTGAATATGAAGCTAAATAATGATGGCACAAGTTTGGTCATTGAGTGTG
This sequence comes from Dracogyra subfuscus, assembly GCA_016106625.1. Lineage (NCBI taxonomy): Eukaryota > Metazoa > Mollusca > Gastropoda > Neomphalida > Peltospiridae > Dracogyra > Dracogyra subfuscus. The sequence goes on along the minus strand of JAECMU010161101.1, from coordinate 4,921 downwards.
GTAAGTTAAACTGTGGTTTTTTCTAATACAATTTTTATGTCAACTTGTGATGTGTAAAAACCAAATTTTTACTCATTGCTTTGCAATTCATGAAATATGGTTTTCACACATCACTCATTGGCATAAAAATGGTGTTAAAAAACCCAACATGAAATAGCCTCTATATATTAGAAAACCCTTCAGTGGCTTGCATCTTTAAATACTGATATTGTGGTCCCAAAATGTGGTCTTAATAAGTAAAATATGTTCAGCATTGCAGCTGTGACGAGTTTTGAGCGACACATCATGGTTTGACCCCCTCTTCAATGTGGAAGTCAGTAATGGCAACATCACCAATAAAATTGGGACCAGCAAAAATGTTGTCCATGATCATCAAGTTAACCGTGATGGAATGTCGTTATTTTTCTCCTCCTGATTTCATTGGTTAACTCCCAGAGTTCACTGTCACTTCTAATCACTGTATTAGTGTTTCATTTAATACAGAATAGAAGAATGGTGTATCCTGTCGGTTTTATATTGGCCTTAGTGGTGTCGCGGTTTAGCCATTGGACATAAGGCTGGTAGGTACTGGGTTTGCAGTACTGATAGAATTGCATTAAAACTCAAACTGATTAAACCACTATCACTGTTGTCAAAATTTGTGGATAAAAAAATTGATGTTGCATATCAAAAAAAGAATTTCAGTCTAATAATGGCAACAGATTGCTGCTGAAATGTTGAACACAAATTGTGACGAAAGCAATGGTGTTAATTTCTTCCAATTTGGGAATTTTATATAGTGCATTAAACAGATTAATTATATAAATTGTGTCTTTGGCTGATAAATGTGTAATATCATAAATTGTTGTTTCCCAAGAACTATTGAACCAAGATATGACGGCAGGCCTCTGATAATTGGAAATCTGTGTGACCCATTTATCACTTGTGCATTAATAAATTGAGGTTACTCATTTCCTTTTTCTGTAAGCCATTAAATGCAAGTACATGGTAACATTAATCTTGCTTCGTAGTGGAGTACCTCATCCTCCGAATTTAGTCTCACTTTGTCTAGTGGCAATACGAGGCAATATTACTGTATAAGAAAGGACACGACTGTTTTGATTAAATAAAAATAGTTTAATTCTTGATATGTAATAATGTTATACATAGCTGAAGTGTTGAATATTCTTGATAAATGTAACCAGCTGTCTGGGTGATTTGTGAGCTTATATTTCTCAGTAAATTAGGTTTTTCAGCATTCATAAAAGCACAGTTAGTTTAGATGTAAATTGTCATTGCTAAACTGTCTAGTCAATCAGAAAAAAAATACAAAGAGCTTTAATTTTATATATATATATATACACACACACACACACACACACAGTTTAATCCAGTTGGCTCGAACCCCATCAGGTACTTGAGAAATGTTCAACTTATCGGGTATTTCGACCTAACCATTTAGTCAACATGTAAATGTAACTCGGAACTTCATTCGTGGTTTGAGCATTTCGGTATATTCAACCCTTTTGAGTTTGACTCAGCTAGATTCTAGTATATGTATCTATCTATCTTTAGTGTGCTTGTGTTTGAAGGAACTGTGTAAATAAATTGATTGTTACTTGCACAATTTGTAACAGGTTAAAGAGGTTGATATGGTGACATTAAGAAGGTTTACATGGCATCATTAAGATGGTTGACATGGTGACATTAGCGTTTCGTGACTGTTGGTAAAACACCAATTTCATGTTTCTCTACAGAACAATATTTTATAAACCATCTCTTTCTGACAATTTTATTTCAGCGGTCATCACACACACACACACACACACACACACACATACTTGCAGTCATTAGTGTGATAAACATGTTAGTCTGGTTTGGTTGGATGGTTTGTGTGTAAATTAAATACATTGGAGATGACAAAGGTTATTTCCATTTTTGTTTGTTTATTTATTTATTTATCAACAAACATTTACTTGTATCACAAGCAATATAAACATATTTATTATAGATCAACATACTGAACATAATACATAGTTGAAATATTTTACCAAACGTTGTTGATCAAAGGATCAGTTAAAAATGTTTATAGCCAAGTTTCTGAAAATGGTTTCAGTTTTCATCATCTTTACACTGTTGATTATCGATGAATCCAGTATATCATGTCACACAATAAGAATCAAACCCACATTATTTCTAGTAATGTTATTTGTGGCTTACTAGTATGTTTGCATCATCTGTTGATAAGTCAGCTGGTGCAAGCTTATCTTCATCATGTGAATGTGAACGCAAAACAACAGCAAAGGTTATTACCGGTAACTGTTCATATATGGCTTTGTAAATTGTAACATCTGTAAGCTTTCATATGTGCATTTGCAAAAAGAATCATTTGGATGCCTTATATTTCATCCCCGTCCCAGTGAGGGTTAACAATGGGGTACATCTGTGTGTACCTGTAGATATTTGTGAAGAGATGTGGTTAATCAGGAAGGTGAGTTGAGAAATACAGTAAAACCTGTAATAAACAGTCACCTGATAGAATATTTGAAATGCTTTAACACTTGAAACTTGTACATGTACTATATAATTTGATGATTTGACCAACATTAATGACAGGTGACTGCTTAACTCACAAAGTGGCATGGACAGGCTCGATGTGTTAAGCTAATCAAAATGTACTTATTCGTTGCTTTTTTTTTTTTGAGGGTTGTTTTGGGGTGTGTTTTTATTACACTATAAACTTGTATAAATAATCTAATATTTGATATTTAAGATCTTCTGAATAATTTTTTTTTTATTGGGAGTGACTTTTGACATGACATTTGTAGAGGTTTATTGACAGTCCAAGCTATACCTAGATGTGTTAACTCATCTTATTGTTTTGGTGTTTTAGTATTCTTGTGAACTTTCTTTGACACTTGCTGAGGGTAAATTTCATTTGTCCATAATCTGTATCATGCATATACATAATTTGTAAGAATCACTTTCTATGCAAATAAGATTAAGTAGATTCCATTTATGCATGTGTATGCTTATCATTCACTCTTATGCTTTATGGACAAATGGCATATATGCCTTAGCATGGTAACATCCCTGTGAGCATTTAATTTAGCAATGTGAAAGTTGTTACATATTTATTGAAGTGTGAAATGCAGCAAAAAAATAATTTAAAAAATGTTGAAAATCATAACCAGTGAAGACAATGATTTAATTGCACTTTAGTGCATACTAACTGATAAGATTATCAGTATAACTGATTGCAGAGTATTGTGTGTTTAAGATGTACTGTACAATAAATACTATACTCTCTGATGATCAATATTCTGTAGAACAGAATTTACCTTTATTGTAACAATTTTGTGATAATATATTAATAAATAACAGATTTCCACCAATATATGCATGGATTTGTGTTTTATTCATTTGATGAATCAAGAAAATTGTATATTACTAGGAACAGGCAAAAAGGTCTGTTCTGTTGTCTGTAAAGGGATTCACAAGCAGTAGGTTGCATTGGTTGTTATGAATAGGGAAGACTGCATCTGACAGTGGTGTGGTCTGCTGGTACCCCACCATTCCAGTTTGGCATAATCATTAAATGCCAACCTCCTCATTTCAGTTTTGTTTGACGTGAGAAGAAAAATAATAAAGAAATATTATTTTTGTGTCCCAATTTAGAAAATAATCTGCTCTGAAATAAATAACTTGTAGTAAATTCCATATTATAAAAAAGGCTTTCCGTGTGGAACAGACTATAGGTGGTATGAAATGTTTAAAAATAATTAAAATTTAAAAAACCTGTTTGTTAAAAGTAAAAATGTCTGTAATAGTAGCAGGATGAAACTGTGATAAGAACAGTGATAGCAAAATGTAGCTCATTGAGGGGAGCAGGATGTAGTTCAGTAATAGCAACAGGATGTAGCTCCGTAATAGTAAGATTTATTTCAGTGATAGATCATGTGGTTCAGTAATAGCAGGATGTAGTTCAGTAATAGCAGCAGACCGGCCTGAGTGGTGTCATGGTTAGGCCATCGGTCTACAGGCTGGTAGGTATTGGGTTTGGATCACAGTCGAGGCATGGGATTTTTAATCTAGATACCGACTCCAAACCCTGAGTGCTCTGCCAGGCTCAATGGGAAGTTGTAAACCTCTTGCACCGACCAGTGATTCATAACTGGTTCAACAAAGGCCATGGTGTGTGCTATCCTGCCTGTGCACAAATAAAAGATCCCTTGCTGTTAATCGACATAAGAGTAGCCCATGAAGTGGCGACAGCAGGTTTCCTCTCAAAATCTGTGTGGTTTGACACCATATAACCGTAAATAAAATGTGTTGAATGTGTTGTTAAATAAAACATTTCTTTATTTCTAATAACAGCAGGATGTAGCTTAGTAATAGCAGCAGGATGTAGTTCAGTAATAGCAGCAGGATGTAGTTCAGTAATAGCAGCAGGATGTAGTTCAGTAATAGCAGCAGGATATAGTTCAGTAATAGCAAGATGTAGTTCAGTAATAGCAGCAGGATGTAGTTCAGTAATAGCAGCAGGATGTAGTTCAGTAATAGCAGCAGGATGTAGTTCAGTAATAGCAGCAGGATATAGTTCAGTAATAGCAAGATGTAATTCAGTAATAGCAGCAGGATGTAGTTCAGTAATAGCAGCAGGATGTAGTTCAGTAATAGCAGCAGGATATAGTTCAGTAATAGCAAGATGTAGTTCAGTAATAGCAGCAGGATGTAGCTTAGTAATTGGAGGAGGATGTAGTTCAGTAATAGCAAGATGTAGTTCAGTAATAGCAGCAGGATGTATTTCAGTAATAGCAAGATGTAGCTTAGTAATTGGAGGAGGATGTAGTTCAGTAATAGCAACAGGATGTAGTTTAGTAATAGCAAGATGTAGCTTAGTAATTGGAGGAGGATGTAGTTCAGTAATAGCAACAGGATG
>JAECMU010161089.1:0-18142 GCA_016106625.1 Dracogyra subfuscus | reverse complement strand
AGGCCCATGAACTGTCTACCACTGAGCTACATTACACTCACAGATAAGATCTGATCACATACCCTGAGGTGATGGTAAGTGAGGACCATGAACTGTCTACCACTGAGCTACATTACTCACAGATAAGAACTGATCACATACCTTGAGGTGATGTTAAGTGAGGACCATGAACTGTCTACCACTGAGCTACATTACACTCACAGATAAGAACTGATCACATACCTTGAGGTGATGTTAAGTGAGGCCCATGAACTGTCTACCACTGAGCTACATTACACTCACACATAAGAACTGATCACTTACCTTGAGGTGATGTGAAGCGAGGACCAACTGGTGTTTGAGGTTGGGATGTCATGCCTTGCTGAACCCGATTCAGGTTCTGCATCGCCTGCTGTGGTAGCTGCTGGCCTGCAAATCCAGTATCCATGTTAACTTGACCTATGTCCTGCGATGGGATCCCTTGCGGCGGCATCTTTATTTGTCCAAGATTCGCACGCAAGGAGTGCAAACTGGCTTTGTTGGCTGATGATGGCGCAGCAACTGAGTAGCTGGGCTGTACCTGACTGGCAATATGAGAGTTGGGCAATGAGTTGGCGGGACTGGGTGATGGTTCCTCGCTCATCAACTGACGTTGGATGATGTCGATGGCTAGCTGCTCACTAACCGACGTTGTCGACAGCGGTTGATTCGACTGTGAGTTGATGCCGAGGATGTTGTCGAACTCTTCCCACGAATCGACCAGGGAGTCGATGCTGGAGATGTCGGCAAGGTGTGTGGTCGGCTGTGCGGGCAGAGATGTGGATGGGGATGGGGATGATGGAGGCAGGTTGCCAAGGGAGAAGTCTTGGTGCAGGTCGGCGGCCTGCTGAAGGATCTGCTGTAGCAGGGGATCGTTGCTGTCTCCACCATGGCCGTCGATCTCCATGCTGATCGTCTTTGTGGCCTCTGTGAGGATCTCCTGGAACTGGTCGATGCTGCTGCTGCTGTTCATATCCACGCTGGCAGCAGAATAGTTTTGATTTATCATACTAGAATTGTTACCCGAAGCAGCAGCAGCAGAGCCATCGGGTTTGGTGTTGCCAGGAAACGGAGCATTGGGATTTGTCCGAGGATTGCTGCGTGGGTTCGGCGTCAGTCCACTTTCTGTGTTCTTTTCCTCGTCGGTCACAATGCTGCCATCTGCTGGCCGAATTTGAATTATTTTGTCGGAAAGATTTCTGAATCGGTTTTGAGGCACAGCTGTTGGGTTCACAGTCAACACAGTGTTCACAACCGTCTCCTTGGCTGCTTTCTTTGACAGCAGCTGTGCTAACAACGCATTTCGCTTCGACAAACGACTCTGTGCACTGCTGGTATCGGGGTCCAACAAATCAGTGCTGTCCACCTCCGAACTGGATTTTCTTTTCTTCTGAACACGGAGCCTCATCTCCATTTCTTTAGCAGACGTATTGTCATTGTCTTTTTCCCACAGCTTGTTGAGCAAACTGTCCAAATTTTTGTTTTGCATGAATGTAGACGAGTCACTGCTCCGTCTGGAATCACTGTAATTATCCTTAAACACTCCCCCATCAGGTGGAGGGCTGAACACGGGCACGGACAGAGGTGTCTGGGGCTGGCTGTGAGACGTCGATGACTGCGGCTCCTGCTGACCTGACTGGTGTCGTGACCTTGACCCACTGCCTACTTCCTGATCCTGAATAGTACTCTCCTAAAAGTAATAAGATTTATGATTAGTATAAATCAAGACAATACAAAATAAACAGCTTAAGATTATTAGTAAATTTGTTTAACACAGAGTTAATTTCACAAAAGAACAACCAATTGGAGTCCAGTTAAAGCAATACATGATCCCTAGTGGGCCCAACAAATCTATTTATATTTCCTAACTCTATGAAAAATGGTCGGTAACAATATTTTGAGGCATTAATTGTTAAAAAACCCATCAAGAAAACTACATGTGGGACAGACAGACAGACAGACAGATGGACAGACATGATGGAGATTAAAGCTATAGCGGAATAGATGTTAATCTACGACAATAACATAATGTAAATTAGTCCATGAGCCAAGAGGGTTTGTCAGTATAAATTTGGGGAATACGGCTCATAGTAATTTTTAGCAAGGTATGCATATCTAGGGTTGGAAAATATGTGATAGCATTGGAATAGTGGTAGCTTTCGAGTATTATCATCCTTTTCCTGACCCTATCTTAAAATAATCATTTTTAAAATACTACCAACCTATTTCAACCTAGTGCTATTTTATCATTAAGCAATCCTCGCCAATGACATTTGTCACACCTGTGGTAATGTTAAATAGCATTTTAAAAAACATTGGAATTAAAATGTTGGAAGTTGAAAATTTTAGCATTGATAATACATACATTGTGGTGCATAAATTTAGAATAATGCAGTATTTCAGTTTCAGAAGAAAAAAAATCTATCATTTAGTTTTAAAATGTTAATAAAAGTTTTGGAATACATACAATTGTATGTACGTAGAATCATTTAACTGAATATATTTTATGCAATTTGTATATTATAATCAGTAGAACAAAAACGTTTACCTCCAAACAAAGAAAACAGTTTTTTTAATTATTTTTATAAATTGTATTTCATTTCCTTGCTGCTGTTGAAGCATATTCTTCTGACATCAAATAAACGTTTAAAATAGTATAACATGTAATTATTGTAAACCAACCTCAGCAGTGTAGTGGTTAAGCCATCAGACTTATGTCTGGTAGGTATTGGGTTCAAATCCAACATTTCTTTTTATCTCCATTAACTTCGGTTCAAAGTTAGTTTGAATCATTTCTTCAATATTAACTGAAAAATATACTCCTAGTAAGGAAAAGGTTTCTGCACCACATTTTAACTTCCATTTTAGGGGGAAACTTTCAGACAGAAATCCATTTTGTAAAATCCTTGATTCTGAATTATTATAAAATGTTTTAATCCACGATTTAAAAAAACTCAAGTGCTTGTTCAATGAATGACTAAGAGACAGAGTCAAAAGCCTTTTTTAAATTTACCATGAACAATAAGCCTGGAATTTTATCAACTTCTGTATATTGCATTATATCATATATTAGTCTTATATTTTCAGTTAATGAACACAATTTGATCTTTTGAAATTGTTTTATTTAGCACTTTCTAAATTCTGTTAGCAATGTAGCCAGAGGCAATTTTGTATATACAATTTAATAGTGTAATTGGTCGCCTGTTTTTAAAAAAGTGTTTAGGTTTATTAGTTTTGGGTAAGCATGTAGTAATTCCTAATTTTTGTGTGTTAGACATTTCGTTTATATTATAGCTGTACTAAATAGACCTAACAATAAAATGCCCAAGATCCTTCCAAAGCATTTTTATAAACTTCGCAGAAAATCCATCAGACCCTGTGCTTATCGTTTTAAGGAACGTTAATACTTCTCAATATGTTATTTTTCCTTCTAGTTCCTGTGTACATTTGGTTGTTGCTCCAGACACTCCACTCAATATTTTTCACCTCAAGGTCTGAAGCAGTATTTAGACGCTGGAGGCTTGACGACTATTTATGTACCTTAACCTTAGTCACACAAAACGGGATGTTCCTGAGATCACTGACCTTAGTGTATGATACACTTAGGAGTGTTTAGTTCTCTGGGGTAATCGATTGCTGACCGAACTAAAACAAAGTCCTGGGTCTACCTGAAGCTGGTCAGCAATTCCAAGTCACTTACCCTACCTATCAGTGGCTAAAATAGCTTCTTTTTTTCTAAGCAATAAATCTGGTGGTCAGACTAAGCCCACAGCTAAATGGGGAATGGCAGGTGTGTTGCATTGATAGCCACAATAGACAAGCACCTGTTGCAGTTGGAGACAAAGACTGGGATGTGGAGGTGGACAGTGAAAGAAGTTGAAAGATAAGAGTTGCCAGTCCGGGAAGAGAGGGGATGGAATTCAAAGGAGAAAAAGGAAAGGGGCAGTGGGATTAAAAACACAGAGCTCATGGTAATGGTCAAAATGGACTGAGATAAAATACCAATCATTTGGATTTTGTGTCTTTGTGCAAACACTAAGGTGCAACCAAACAGAACAATCTACTTTTCTGGTGATCACCGTCCCTTTTGCATTTACTTCTTTTCAATACATAATGTTAAACCTCTACATCATGCTTAGATTTGCAGATTTTCGAATTGGTTTGCTAATGGGTCTTTTTCTAGTCTCTTACACTCAAAGGCTGTCAAAAACAAAATTGCAAGCTTAACAAATAGCTGATAACTAGCTAGTAACTACCTTGCAACAAGGTTGTACAAGCATATTTTACACGGTAGTAATTACCGCATTTTGAGCTAGTATTTGGAACCTTTTTACAACTATGCTGGTTGCATGCTTGCAACTAGCATCTCGCAGGCTTCTAGACTGGTAGGAACTAACAGACGGATGGACGGACGAACAGACATAAAATCTAAAGTCCCCTCCAGTTAGACTGGTAGATGACTAAGTCAATGAAATGGACAACTAACTGCTGGGGCAGAAGTACAGTTCTCCTCCTCCTCCTCCTCCTGTAGGAGTTTTTGTAGCAATTCACTGGTCGATCGCTTCTGTTCCCCGTCCACGACCCCCCCTTCCTCATCAGCCAGCTCCCCATCAAGATGACCCAGAGATGCTTGAGCCTCAGGCTGCTTCTTCTCATCACTCAGCAACTGCTGCAACACACAAACACAGTGTTCATAGCATTCCCAGCACCACTTTCACAACAGTGTTCATAGCATTCCCAGCACCACTCTCACAACAGTGTTCATAGCATTCCCAGCACCACTCTCACAACAGTGTTCATAGCATTCCCAGCACCATTCCCACAACAGTGTTCGTAGCATTCCCAGCACCACTCCCACAAAACAGTGTTCATAGCATTCCCAGCACCACTCCCACAAAACAGTGTTTATAGTATTCAAAGCAACTCTCAAAACAGTTCACAACTTATAACTAGTAACTGTTTCTATTGAAGGTCAATTAAATACATTCACTTCACTCATAATTCAGTTCACAACTTAACTGGTATCAACTATATCTACTGTCTTGAAGGTCAGTTAAATACAAAACAGTGTATTTGACCATAGCAATTCATCCAAATTATATATTGCACATCTTCATATTTTTTTCATAATTAAGAGGAAAACACAGTGGTAATTACGAAAGAAAGAAAGAAAGAAAGAAGTGTTTTATTTAACAACACACTCAACATATTTTATTTATGGTTATATGGCGTCAGACATATGGTGAAGGACCACTCAGATTTTGAGAGGATACCCGCTGTCGCCACTTCATGGGCTACTCTTTCCGATTAACAGCAAGGGATCTTTTATTTGCGCTTCCCACAGACAGGATAGCACAAAGCATGGCCTTTGTTTAACCAGTTATGGATCACTGGTCGGTGCAAGTGATTTACACCTACCCATTGAACCTTGCGGAGCACTCACTCTGTGTTTGGAGTCGGTAATTGGGTTAAAAATCCCATGCCTCAACTGGGATCAGAACCCAGTACCTACCAGCTTGTAGACCTATGGCTAACCACAACACCACCGAGGCCGGTGGTAATTATGATGTCACATACTTAAAACTATCACTTTAAAGATTTCCTAACTAATTTGTTTCTTTTTCTGCTGGATCAGGAATAAACAAGACGGCATTGCAGGGAGAAAAAGGAAAAGATAGCATTAACACAGGGCTTGAATTTAACAATGGCACTGATGGCAATTGCCGTAATTGAGACAATTTGTTGTGGGTCAGAAGCATCACTGATGGCACTTTGTGCCACTGGAAAAAAAATATTGATAGAATTCCTCAACGACAGATAAATTAATATATCTTGCATATATTATCTGTTAGTATTTAATATTTGTTCATCTGAAACATGTCTATCTGCAAGAAAATAACATTTCAATCATGTTTATTTGCTGAAAAAGTCAATTTTTATCAAATTGCCACTGTAGGCAGGTTTACAATTGCCATCAGTGGGTCATTTCACCTGTGGGAATTTGTTTTTAAATCTTAAGTTTGAGCTCTGCAATAGAAAAAACCCACCCCAAAGATATCACTCACTTTTAGTAACATATTGGCAGGTTTCTTTGCTTCTGCTTCATTTTTGTCCATCTCAAGTCGTTTGTCGGTCTCCGTGAGGTTGCCGGTGTGGGGAGAGCTGCTGATCTCGGTGTCCATGATGTTACCGGCTGCATCGCTGTCGTCATCCAGACTCAACAGCTTCTTCAGAATCGCGTTGTCCTTCTTTTCGGGGCCTGAATCCAGACCCTTGAGAGCTGAGTCAACGTCATCCATAGATGTACTCTGGGGCTTCTCGGGGGGACTGTGACCCGGCCCAGGCTGGGGGGACTGCTGGAGGATGTCCAGGGACGACCGTGACAGATTCCGATCGAGTGTGCCACGCAGGTCCTTCGAAAACATGTCCATTCCGTTACTGTGGCTGACGGGCACAGATGCTAACTGTTCAAAGGAGGTCCGACGCGTGAGCAGCTCACACAGTTTGCCGGACCTCTGACCCGTTCGGACGTCAGTAATACTGTCAAGTCTGTTGCTCACACTGTTGTCAAGGCTGAGTCGCGGAGACACACTTGTTGTGTCACGTGGCGACATGCCTGGCAGGTCCAGCCCCTTTGATTGAGAGTCCATGGACTGCAGAGCCTGGAGGGGGCTCTGCAGGGCAGCAGCAAGGCTAGCTTCGGACCCGGGGGTGGCCAGTCGGCTCCAGCTGGGATGGTTAGACGATCCAACTGTTGAAACAAAATAAAACTTCTTTTTTTTAAGTTTCCTTTTGTTTTATGACACCACTAAAGCATATAACAATTTAAATTAATTTAATTTCCTATACATTTATTACGATTTAAAATCATTCAACTGGTACAGCTGTACAAAAGCAAGTTTCTTCATTTCTCGATTAACGTTGTCGGGGAATGTTAAATGAGATGACATCACTTTATATTAGTACTTTGTATTATTTGTTATACCCTGATGATGAGCATGTTCAATGTGATTCAATTACAAATAGGCAGTGAGTCTAAGACATTTTCATACCTCCAAAGTTCAAGGATGTTGAAACCAGTAATAAGTAAATCCCATTAAAGTCAAGCTTTGTAAATGTATACATGAAATTTCAGCTCAGTACCTTGAAGCATTGCAAAAACAAATGTTTGAAAAACAAAACATTCAGTTCAAGGGCCATAACTCCGTCAAAAATGGTCAAACACGATCTGTGACTACATTATAAAGCAATTTACAAAATTTCAGCTCTTTATCTTGAGGTATTGTAAAATAAGTCTAAAAAATATATCAGGGAACATTTTGCTTTCAAAATTTTGTTCAGCAACATTTCTTGTCAATTTAAATTTGAATAGCAAGTAGGCCTAGCCTACTGGTTAATGGTGTTAAATGGTGTAACAATCTGTGAAATTGTCTAAAGATATATGGCTAAACTGTAGCAAAGTAATTTTTAGATTTGTGGATGTTAATGTCTTTTTGATGCCTACAAATGTTTAAGTTTTTGCCCTCGGGCCAATGCCTTTGGTCGAAACTCAAAAAAATTCATATTAAGGTTTTTTGAGCACACAACTCACAAATGTGTATATTGTCATGAAAGTCAAAAGTGACTAGTTATGGCACATGATTAACACCATACCACGTTTTACTTGCTTGCAGGTTCGATTATTCAATTTGATTGTGTCAAATGGTCAATTAATTGATTTAAATATCACGGTGGCCAGTAAAAGCAGACAAAACTAATTGTTAGTGGCTCTTAAAGTTCACCAGCTCTCAACTGACTACTGCATGAAATGATTTCTTTACATATTTTATCTTTCACATTTTTCAAAAACTAATGGTCCACATTTCAAGCCTGATGTACAATGTTATTTGAGAATAAGTACATCAAACCAATCTGCACTCTTCTGCCAGTCTTCTGGAATGTTTATAAAACTACACTAGCTATGGGATCAGTGATTAAAAACATTTACTAGCCCTTTTTTATTTCAAGTAAATACATTTTCAGTAATAGTAATAATTGGTTATGTCAGCTAAAGAAGAATATAGAGAGCATAAACAACTTTAGATTTGGAGGGAGAAGGGGTTGCCGCAGAATATTCATATTTACAAAATAGACTTAAATGCAGCATTGGACATTATTAACTAGCCCAACACTGAAAATCACTACGATTTTGGAGTGGGGCTACCATAGTCTAACAGCCTTGCCTTGTGACATCATTACTTTTTGCTGCTGGTTTTCCAGTAATATCGTAATCTAGTTTTACACATAAATGTCAATCTACAACTTTAGAGCTATTCACGAAAGAACGAAAATGTAAGTTATGTGTCAAGTTGGACGTAAATATAAGAGTTCCTCCGGTTACAACTAATGCTGCACGCAAGTCGTGTACATATAATAAATCAAGCACGATTGCCGTTATTTACTATTATTTATGGAAACAGTCAGCATTTCCAATAATTGAAGCAGTTTGTGATGGCGAATGCCCACGGATTGAACATACTTTTGTTGGTGATCAAACGATGTTTTCGACTCGGCCAATTATTCCTGAGTTATCTTTTCCTTTTTAAGAAATATCCTCAAGTTCGTACTAAAATGCGGATCCTCACCAATACCAAAATGCCAAGGTTCGCCGTTAGCCATGTTATTGTTAGCGTTTTGCGCATTTGTTATTTACCAGATAAACATAGATTCTAATGGATTTTAAAATTATTTCTCCGGTGAGTGTTAAATCGTAGACTTACATCAACTAAGTTACATTTACAACCGTCTATGAGAATAAGGTGCTTCTTGCACGTAAACGTAAATCTACACTAAGTGCTAATCGTAGATGTAAATTTACACTTTTTTGTGAATATGGGTCTTGATCTGCAAACTCCTACCTGATGACATCATTACTTTTTGTTGCTGGTGTTCTAGTACTATTATTACTGATAAACCGTCACATACAATGGTATTTGAAATACTGATCTGCAAACTCCTACCTGATGACATCATGGCTTTGCGCTGCTGGTAGGCTGGCATGTTGAACTGAGCAGGTTGTTGTCGGGTGGGGTGCCCGCTGACGCCCGCTACTCCAGGACTCCGCTGATTTGGGTAGCCCATCATACCAGGCATGCTACGCTGAGTCTGCAGCGAAAAGCCTTGCCCTCTCTGACCTGGACTCGGTGTAAAGCGTGGACTCTTGGGACGACCCTCCATTGTGATGGAATGTCCTCGCTGATGCTGGAAGTTCATCGGTGGTTGGCGTTTATGTATAGACCCAATCTGAGTGGCAGCTATGTTGTTGGGTTGTGTTCCTTTCAACTGGGAGGTAAGACTGTCCCAAACGGGTGGCGAACTGGCAGTGCCCGGGGTTGGAGCACACGAATTGTTGAGATCCCCCGGCCCTAAAATATTGTCTGAACTGAAGATGTCCCAGTTGTTGAGCAGATCCAACTCATTGAGTGTATCCAGTGTGACATTATTAGTTTGGGAGGACATGTAGGGCATGCCTAGCATTCCTATGTGCAGGGCTGCCGGGGTGCTGCTCACACTACTAGCTCGGTTAGACACATTATTTGACTGTCCAATAATTGCCTTCATAAGACTTGTAGAAGCAGACCCTTTTAGTTCCACATCAGAATCACATTCTCTGTAAGGAAACAAAGCAAATGTACAGAAATAAACAGAACACAACACAAAAGTTTAAAAAAGGAAAGGAAAGGAAATGTTTTATTTAACAATGCACTCAACATATTTTATTTACGGTTATATGGCATCAGACATACGGTTAAGGACCACAGATATTGAGAGAGGAAACCCACTGTCACTACTTTTACTCTTTTCGATTAGCAGCAAGGGATCTTTTGTATGCACCATCCCACAGACAGGATAGTACACAGTCTTTGTTACACCAGTTGTGGAGCACTGGCTGGAACGAGAAATAGCCCAATGACGGGGATCGATCCTAGACTGACCGTGCACCATGCAAACCCAATTTTCAAAGGTATGTTCATTGTTATTTATATTTTGCATATTCTAATGCAGGACAAATGTTCAAATTTAAAGTTTGTATATTCTTAGTTACTAATCATCGGCTGTTAATTGGCCCCATGCTTATAAACCTTAAAGTTCGGACTTTAATGTCATGGTCACACCATTCAAATAGTATTAGGTTAAAGTCTAAGCACGGACCCTGGATGTCAACCGTTTGGTAATTCTGACATATTTAAAAAAAAAAAAAATGGTTGGTTTGTTTAACGACGCACTCAACACATTGTAATTACGGTTATCTCAGCGTCGGACATAGGATTATAGGTAGCTGACGGGGATCGATCCTAGACCGACCGCGCATCAGGCGGGCACTGTACCATTGGGCATTCTGACATATAGTCTTAAGAGAAGAATTCTGCTCCTTTCCCCCTCCCCCCCCCCCCCCAATAGTAGCCAGGGATCTTTTATATGCTCCATCCAACACAGGATAGCACATACCATGCCTTTGATATACCAGTCACGGTGCAATGGCTAAAATTATAAATAGCCCCTAACAAGTCCAGACATTTCTCAAAATATCTTGAAATTTATCTCTTGAATAAGATAACCATAAACATTTACAAATGATTTTTACTAGGCATGGAATTCCTGATGAAGTAGTGAGCAGTAATGGTACCTAATAAAAGACTAACAAGTCAGAAAATTGTTTTGGTGCAGACGTCAGAAATGAAATAAATTACAACAAGTCTGTATATTCCTAACAGAAAGAACAGGAAAAACTGTTAAAGACATCGCTGAGCAGTGAGAAAACAGAACATGCTGGATGTTTCTAGCAGGGCTCAAATTTAACAGGATCTAGCAGAAAGAGCGATACAAACTGTTACAAACATCGCTGAGGATGGTCTTAACAAGGCTCAACCTTAATGGCGGTCATGGAGCAAATTTCCGTAATGCCCTAGGTTATATAAATATGCTCCAATGTCGTGGAAATGAGCCATTCTCACTGCCAAACGGAGGATGTCTTATTTTGCACATTCGTAATTGGTCATCATACTCAAATGCTACTCCTGAAAGTTGTTTTATTATAAGAACACGAAACTGTTCACCATTAATTATTTTGAATGGATGCTACTGTGTTATATTAAAACACTTGTTTTTAAGTTTGCCGTGTTGCTTGCCTTCTGGCCATAATGTCCACCAACAATGAACATCAGTCATAGCCTAGTTTACCTATCAGGGCTTTAGATCTCACTAATTTGGGCACATCGGGGACTTTGTTTTTCTAAGTACAGGAAGGTAATTTTAGGTCAATACTATCATTATAACAGCTACTGGAGAGTTGTCAATATTCAGAAATGCATTTCTAGCTCTTTTAATGAAAATAAACTTAATATTTCAGTTGTTTTGAGGTGAGATATTTTGAGGTCAGTATGTTTATACTTAATTTGGGCATAATTATTTTGGGCATCTGTATTTTTGGCACAACGTTTATCACCTCGACTTTAATGCAATCTAAAGTCATACCTATTAGCCCATTTCAAGACCTGTCTTAGCTGTACTCAACAACAAACCTCCAAGTAATGAGTCGCATGTTGAAAACAATGCTAACTACAAGGACAGGGTGTGCACTTTACGATCAGCTGTTAACCCATGGCGAATCAAAATAATGTCTGGCAAGTCAAAACCTTATAACATGTTGCTCGCCTGGTGACCGAAAACTTTGGCATATTGTATTGTGTATCAAAATGCAAATAACTAATGTTTGTGATAGATCATAAAGTTATGTTTTATTTATCGTTTTCAACTGGTTTTCTATGCAACCAAACCCATATATGACATGATAATGAGTATTTCTCCAGTCTATTGAACCGTCTAAGACCATTCGGAATGTCTCAGCCTTTTTTTATTATGTATTTAGTTACAATCGGAACAACTTGTTACATTCCGCTACGTTATGTATCCAGAAACGATTTTGTTTACGAGTCTGAGGTTTTAAAATGTTTTTGTTTTGTACAGAATATACCAAGTCTACTATACCAATCAACAAGTTGTCACTGTGAACAACAGCTATCACTGCCTGTACACATACGAGTGACATGGGAGTGTCAAATTAACCAGAACTCTTAAAAGGTTACTCACGATGTTGTTGTGAGTGACCTGTCAACAAACAAGTTGTTGTTGTTTGTTCAATCTTTTTGCATGTGCCTACATACACTAAACAAGTGTTGCGTATATGTAATACAGTTATGGGAAATGTCATTGGTCGCAAACGTCATTTCGGAAACATGCAGCATTACTTGTCGGGTGTGTCCGAGCCAAAAAAAAAAAAAGAAGGAAAAAAAATGATAAAGTGTATGAAGCAGAGATCAGAGTAAGAAAGTTCAAGCAGTCATGGTGCGGGAACCGTCTGTGGCTACGACGTGATGATGGGGAAATTGTGTAACATTTGTGTACAGTAAGATGGAAAGTATAAAGGTAAGTAATATAAATAATGATTTGTAATCTATATTTAGCAACCACAATTATAGGCTTTACATAACTTGACATCACTGTAGTAGCCAGTCATTTGGATTGATGGGTATGTATATTTTAGAAAACAAACTTATAACGGCAAACAAATTCCTGATTGGGGATGTTCTGTTTCCTTTTTTTGGTGTTGTTATTATTGTTTGTATGCAATTTAAGTAAGTTTTTCTTTTTTAATGAAATTCAGTCACAGGCCATTCAAAAGTTGTACGAGCGAATCGAAGTGCTGCTTTGAGTGGCCCGACTGGCCAGTTAAAAAATCCCAAATGCATCCGCTGCAAGGATCAGGCTATTTAAATGTGATTTGTGATGAAATGATGTGGTGCAATTTTTAATCAATAAACCTGGGAATGGTAAGAAAAATATGTTGAAGAATGAAGGTTTCAAAGCCAGAAAACATTTAGGAGAAATAATTGTTATATTTTCAATACCAAAGAGTACCATATGTTAAATGGAAGTGAAGGATTTCATGTCACATGTACATAAGAGACCGATGTTGATCTAGAATTCTAGAATTGAAAAAGTAGTAGTGACTTCTCCCTTCCTAGAACACATGGGAGAGGTTTGAAGGAAATAACTTAACTTAACTTAAGGTCTTAACGTGCACATTCAGAACAAGCTGTTGTAGCACACACCTATCACAGTCGCAGGGACCAGCCTTGGCCGGATCCCTCCGTCTGTGACAAAGAAAATAGACAAAATTAACATTTTATAATGTTTTGTCATGTTCCGTATTTATTCTGAATGATGTCAAATTATACGCTCAGTTCAAATCATAATATTTCGATATAAAATACTATTTCTTCTGGTAATAAAATTTAAACAAAACAATTAAACATTAAAAACATGTAATATATTATTAAAATAAATTAATAATTACTGTGTTGTTATTATGTTAAAGTAAAAGTAATAATTAATATTCTGGTATTATAAAGAAAGAAAGAAAGAAAGAAATATTTTATTTAACAACGCACTCAACATATTTTAATTACGGTTATATGGCATCAGACATATGGTTAAGGACCACACAGATTTTGAGAGAGGAATCCCGCTGTCACGACTTCATAGGCTACTCTTTCCGATTAGCAGCAAGGGATCTTTTATATGCACCATCAAGAAGACAGGATAGCACATACCAGTCGTGGTGCACTGGCTCTGATGAGAAATAGCCTAATGGGCCCACCGACGGGGATTGATCCCTGACTGACCACGCATCGAGCAAGCGATGTACCACTGAGCTACGTCTCGCCCCTATTCTGGTATTATAGAAATGAATATAGCGGAGAAAGTTTTCATCACAGCACACTGTGCGACATGCTTTGATGTACAGTCAATCGCCAAAATAAAAACACGGACAGGCAAGGTGTCAAGTGAACTATGACCATAAACAAGTTATCACGTCTGTGCGATTTTGTTTTTGAAATCAGATAGGTCAAAAAACTTTACGGCATCATCGATGTGCATTACTGTTAAGAACTCAGCAACTTGAGTTGAATTTTAGTAAATAACACCAAATCCCTTTTCACTGGTTAGACCAGAGTCTGAATACAACTGGATTATCTTTTCTAAATACTACAATGTTAAAAATAAAGCAGGATTATTCAGGAAACTATATTTAAATATTTTGAAGAAAAAAAAATGCACCATGAATTGAGACTCGGTCGGTTGCCAAAACAATGTAGGAAACTTCCAGCCTGTAACAGGGCGACCAACTTTCTAGAAATTTTCAGAAAAGTCCAGAATTTTTAACCCCATATCCGGAATTCCAGATTTAATGCCAAATATCCGGGAATTTTTTCCAAATTCCCTACAATTATTTTTTGGGAAGCAACCATTTCTGAATATATTTTAAATTTTCTATAGTTTTAAATCCCGAGTTTATTAAAGAGAGTTTATCATTCTGCATTCTCCATTGCAACCTGAACTTGGTATTATCGACTGTTTTGTGATATTACTAAAATGTTTGTCTATTGGCTGTATTTGTTAACAGCCGACCAATGAAAATGTTTTTGACAATCGAGTAAACTGAAGCCATGTATGAAATTTGTCTTATTTGCTGTGTGTTTATGCATTCATTTAGATGTTTCAAATATCATATAGTAATTACTACAAGGCAGACATCGGTTCTATGGCAATACATGCAACTTCGCCACAGTGTGTAAAAACCTGAACATATAACTTGCGATTGTACGAAAACAAAAGAAACGGATCCACAATTCTCTTCTTAAATTTCTTATGCTTTCAAATGCAACATTTCACTAAATATTATTTTGCTACTACTAGTACTAGTAATCTTTGACACATTAAAGACATTAATATTAATTAATTAATATACCTACCGATTTTGTTTTATTCAAGAAAGTTAAACAATAAAAAATGTAAATGTTCACAAACCATTGTTAGAGTTTGCCGCGAAAAGTGCTACGGTACTCCTGCTGTACTAGGTATAGTAACTTTATTTACACTGATGAATATATTTTGCATGCTTTACTAGACTAGCCATAAAATAGGGCTATGCTTAAAAAGGAAGTAGGCCCATAAACATAATGTGGATTGATTTATACTTGTATTATTGAATACATAACATTCCAATAAATAATACATTTTTTGTTGTTGTGTATCTCTGTGGTTGTTATTTTTTAAATATGTCAAATACAGTGCATTATTTTTTTATTTTTTTTGAAAATAGCGTTTTCGCATGCTTTAAACTATTGCTTTGAAAGAAGCGTTCGCGCGCTTAAAAATGAAAATGCCACAACATTCCGGAAAAATATTTCTATTTGGTTGGTCACCCTGCTGTAACGTACTTGTAAGCGTTGCTCTACAGCTGTTAGAAAAAATTAAACGGTTTCCCCGACAGCATAAATGTTAAAGAATACAAATTGAAATAATAAATATTATAAAACAAATCTTTTCTCAATGAATATAATATTATTGCAGCCAACAAAAATCAAAACCATGAAAATTTAAGACCAACGAAAATAAATGATTTCACAGTATTTACTATTTAATGGACAGTAAATTGCAATATTCACTAGTTAAGAGCTACTTGCAACATTTAACCTAAATATTTACTACGTTGGTCATTTTAGAGTGAAATACAACCGTAGCTATTTAAATTATTTACCAGTCGCAGAATCCTGACGAATACTCCTTCACTGCAACACACTTTAATACTACTGTTATGCCAGACCATCGTGTATGTGTTCAGATACATCTTACATGGCAACGATCAATTACCATAGCAACACAAGATGACGACAAAACAACAAGTGTCAATGAACTACCAACCATCAGCGACATCAAAAACATGTTAGACAGCAAACATTTAAGTGTATTTCAATACTGTCAAGACCCCACAGCGTACACTGTCAGAGCTGGAATATACAAATGCTCAAATTTCACCGGGCATTATTTTTATGAAAGTTAAAATCTGATATTGGATGGGCTTTCAATGTTATATTTTATGGATGGGATTTCAATGTTATTTTAGGGATGGGCATTTTAATGTTATATATTAGGAAGAGGCTTTTTAGTTGAAGGAAAAGTAGTTGGCTAGGCAATATGAGCTAAATCTAAAGTCACGTACAACAGACTGTTCCGGAATAAAATTGTGTGATTGTTAAAGTTAAAAGTTTGTTTTGTTTAACAACACCACTAGAGCATATTGATGATTAATCATAGGCTATTGGATGTTAAAAATTTGGTAATTCTGACACTTAGAGGAAACCTGCCACATTTTTTTATTTGCAGCAAGAGATCTTTTATATGCACTTTCCCAGACAGGAAAGCACATACCACGGCCTTTGATCAGTTGTGTGCACTGGTTGGAAGAAAAAAACAAAACCAATCAGCTGAATGGATCCACCGAGGTGGTTCAATCATCTGACACAAAAAGCACCATAGACGAGCACTCTACCAACTGAGCTACATCCTGGCCACATGTGACTGTTTTGTCAGTGATCGACTGAAAACACAAAAATCATTACACGCTACTCAGTAAACCAAAAGGACAGCAAACAACAATAGTTAGCAGACATGTTTAGGTAGGTGTAAACCACTTGCACCGACATAATCCATAACTGGTTCAACAAAGGCCATGGTTTGTGCTATCCTGTCTGTGGGAAGCGCAAATAAAAGATCCCTTGCAGTTAATCGACATAAGAGTAGCCCATGAAGTGGTGACAGCGGGTTTCCTCTCAAAATCTGCGTGGTCCTTAACCATATAACCGTAAATAAATAAATGCGTTGTTAAATAAAACATTTCTTTCTTTCTTTCTTTGTTTTACCGCAAGTTTCTATTTCTTGGTTTCTAATAAGACAATGTCACTAAAGGTTTATGTTGCTAATATGTCCTTTAACTGGATTTTAAGATCATTGTCACCACGTAAGCTACACTTAAAAATCCCATGCCTCTACTGGGATTTGAACCCAGTACCTACCAGCTTGTAGATTGATGGCCAATATTTTATGATTTACAGTATATAAATGATACTGTTAGTGGAATTATTTCCAGTGTATGACTTGAATGCCAAAGACACTTCACTCTACTGACTCTTGACAATTCTAACATAGTAGTTCAAACTCTAATCTTATAAAAAGATGGGCCAAAAATAGTTTTTGTCCAAAAACTAAACAAAATAACAATGTTTTGCCCTAAAACTAATAAACTAATTTTACAATTTTTTAAATTTTAAATTTTTTTTTTTTTTTAACGACGCACACAACACATTAAATTACGGTTATATCAGTGTCGGACATATGGTTATGTCGAGAAAAAACCCCAGTGGGTAGCTGACGGGGATCGATCCTAGACCGACCGCGCATCAGGCGGGCACTGTACCACTGGGCTATGCTGCCCGCAGTTTTACAAATAAACCAAAGGGTGAATGAATGAATGAATGAACGAATGAATAAAAAGATGAATGATGAATAAAATAATGGATGAATGAAGGACGAATGAAAGAATGACTGAAAGGATGAATGAATGAAGGAATGAATAAATGTGTAACAACACTATAAAAAATTAATGAATAAATGAATAAATAAATGAATGAATGGATGAATGAATAAATGTTTGACAACACCAGACAAATGATAAACTGCCTTAAATGAATGTTTAACGACACCCCAGCAGGCTTATCTGATGAAGTGATTTACTGACTGAATGAATGAATGAATGAAAGAATGAATGAATGAAATAATGATTTAAACAACACCACAGCACTCACCTGATGTAGTGACTGACAGACTGATTTCATTCAAAGAAAGAATGAAAAAATTAACGAACTAACGAACAAGCATTTTTGAACGAACGAACGAACGAGCAAACAAACAAATGTTTAACGACACCCCAGCAGAATTCACTCACCTGATGATGGAGTGCGTGGACACTATGGTATCTGCGTCACTAGTTAACGGGTTGTGAAACAGTTTGCTCTTGGTCTGTACAAACACATAGCGATTCTCTTGTAGCTTGAAGCGGTAAACACCACTCGTATGTTCTCCAAGTTTGACAACTGTGAGCAAGACACAATATTATAATGGATTACAATTCAATATAACATGTCAAAATTCTAAATAATAATCAAACCCTGCAACCACCCTC
>JAECMU010161033.1:0-13178 GCA_016106625.1 Dracogyra subfuscus | reverse complement strand
TTTTGTAAAGTGCAATTTAAGTAAGGTATTTTAAAAACAAAATGCAGCCTTGGGCCACTCAAAGTTGTACAGGCGAGTCAAAGTGCTGCTATAAGCCCGATTGGCGAGTAAAAAAAATTCCCAAGTTCGTACCCTGACATGTTGAGGTGAATGCATACATACCTGTCCAAAATATAGCAAATTGAAAAGAAAAGAAAAAGTGAAAAAAAAAGTATTGTTTAATTGTGTTCTAGAAAAAAGGAGATGGTGATAATAATGATAATGCCATTTTGAAAACATTCAAAAAATAAAATTATACTGGGCCATCCTTAAACAGTGAACAAAACATGAATCCTATTAAAAATGTATTTATAAATGGGTGATGCATGTTGGAATTAATTGCAATCCACCCTCAGTCATGTCTGGAAAAACCTTTAACAAATGAAGGAATAGGTTAGTTTTGATTATTTTATCAAACATTTCACAGCAAAATGTAGTATATTATTAGTTATCATTACTATCAACATGAGCTGTCCTTGTTGACACAATAAAACCACCTAAAATATACGAAGCAGACTTGTACATGTATGTCATCAACTTCAGTAAATACATTTACTGAAAGGATCAAGCAAATATTCTTATTTGAATAAGTATTCTTGTATATTTATATTTCTAAAGAGAAAGCATACTTGCAATTTCAAAATGGAATAATTTTTTTTTTTTTAAAGCCAGAATTCAGAAAGATTGTCATGCATTCTCCATACAAACATTAACTACATCCAAATAATAGCATGTGGTGTATAACATATATTAGACAGGAAAGAATATATCCACTATATGTAAAACAGATTAAAAGTGTTTGTGACAAAATAATAATCTCTACTTGTAACACAACTCTCTTGCTATTTAAAATCTTTTCAATTTTTTTACTTTACCAGCCCGACATGAAACTTAACACTGTCTGAAAGATTTCTGTCTAGTATGAAAAGTGTCTATTCACGTAACATTTTCTGGTGCAGTCAAGCAGATATTTGTTTAGCTTCAGTTGCACCCAATCTCGTCCTATTTTCTGTGCTCTTTGTTGCGTAAGCTGCTTACAGCCACAGAATTTTACTTTTAGTTTACAACAGGACCTGCAGATCTCAGGCTTGTATTCAAATACAGGTGTATTCAAAATCAAGCTAATCACTGCATTCAAATACAGGTGATGTTGAATAACATGTCTGCCTAATCGTGACTGTTTCTTTGACTAAAACTATCCACTCTCCTGACCAAATGACCCTTTAATCTTCAGTGTGAGGTTCCCACCAAAGGTATATACATAAATATGTGTAAACACATAAGCGTAAATATGTTAGACATGTTGGCTATATAGACCTCATTATAGACCAAATTATCCTTTAATGTGAAATAGATGTTTCCCACCACAGACATCATAGTTCATGTTACGTGGGTTATAGAACCTTATGAAGACCAAATTATCCTTTAATCTGAAATACAAGCTTCCCAACAAAGACATCCAGCTACATTATTAATTATTAGTTTAATGTTATGTTGCTTACACAACCTGTTAGTTGACTGAAAGAAAACCTTTGAAATACTTATACAATGTAACAGTCTTACAGAACTTTCTCAGTCCTGTGAATGGTAATGTAATAGATTTTCTTTGAAAGGATATTTTTAAATTACAAAGTACATTACATAAATCTGTGAAAAATGGGCAAATCTCCACGAAAAAGTCAAACTTGGATAGACAGGCAGAGACAGGCAGAAGGATTGACAGGCAGACAGACAAAAGGATGAACAGGCAGATAGACAGAAGGATGGCCAGGCAAACAGACAGAAGGATGTACAGACAGACAGAAGGACAGAAGGATGGACAGGCAGAGACAGACAAAATGATGAACAGGCAGAGACAGACAGAAGGATGGACAGAAAGGATGGACAGATAGACAGACAGACATTTGGATGGACAGGCAGGAAAGACAGGCAGACAGACAGACAGAAGGACAGAAGGATGGTCAAGCAGAGACAGAAGGACAGAAGGATGGACAGGCAGAGACAGACATAAGGATGAACAGGCAGAGACAGACAGAAGGATGGACAGGCAGACAGACAGACAGACAGACAGACAGAAGGATGAACAGGCAGATAGACAGAATGACATAGACAAAACCTGTAGTTCCCTCCGGTTGTACCGGTAGAGGGGTAATATAAAGCTTATGTTGTAATTAAGAAATATAATTCACTTCAAGTAACTGATTAACTCTGTACTGTGAAGTCATTAAACAATTCCTTTTACTGGAAGCGACAAGACCATCTTAAGTGCTGAAACTGTGGACTCAGCCATGCACTGTACACTGACATTTCTGACCTGCCCTGTTGATGGCAATATGGTCAAGGTGGTCAGTGTTGACCATCACACAGATTCTACTGAAGAGTGCCATCATTTTTCATTTGTTTTTGTATAGCGGGCTAGTTTACTTTGTTAAGTTGGCTGTCAAGTTTGCCAACAAGTGCAAATAGCTGAGGTAGAAAACGTCCCCGCCTCCATCATAATAAACAGTTTACTCCCAGCAGAGCAAGGAAAACCTAGAGGGAAACACTTGTGTGATTTACACAGTCAGTTTGCTTTTCATCAATGACGTTTGTACGAGTACGTTTTTTGCTATCCGCTGCCTTTTGTCGCAAAGTAATTCCACTTGACACGTGTTCTTTACAAAAGGAACATATAATTTTGTCACTTTACTGTTAAAAGGTATATATACAGCTATATGTGTACATGTGTGTATAGTGAAACATTAATATTTGGAGAAAAAGCAAAAGAAAGAAACAAACCACAATGTTAATAAAGCACAGATTCTTCAGGTTATAACAAATAGGAAATGTAATAAATCTAGTTACTTTAGGTTCATTACTATATATACATGTGTGTTTGTGTGTGTGTCTGTATGTATGTATGTATATATTTATATATTACACACACACACACACACACACACACACACACACACACACACACACACACACACACACACACACACACACATACATATATATATATATGTCAACAACAACAAAATGTCATACATTTATAAAATTTCAAATATCAGCATTTTGTTAAGTCTTCCAGTCATCTCCTAAAATAATAAGCAGTTTATACCAGAGATTTACAATGTAATGTCTATCAATTTGAAACCAAGATATAATGACACATGATTCTGTAAATCAATCTTGAAATCCCAGCCACTACATTTGTCATGCATTTGTTATCTTTGATGCATTAAATGATTTCTTCAGACTTAATTTCGTGTGTTTTGTTTTAAACACTAATATGGTGCAAAATATGAGTTTCATAATTTAACAGACTTGGCAACAGTCGTTAGTAAGTCAGATAATGTGGTGTAAGTTGGATATATCTATTTTCACAGATCTTGTCCACCTTTAGGTAGTAATAAAACAAATAGCCTTCACCTGTGTCAAAGTCCGAGGTGCACCAAACTTTTAATAATAGAAGTCCTATGATTGGTGATAGATGTGAGTGTATTGGTTGTAAAAGACATTAGTTTCATCTGGGCAAAAACTGCATGCAATTTTATTTCATCTAGTACCAATGTTTCAAGTAGCCTTGTGCTTAAAACATGTATGGGGTATTTGCAAAAAAAAGTACTAAAATGTTATGCGGAACTAGGGCAGTCACATACTCTACCCATTATCTCCGAAATGAGCAGCTTGACCTCCCATTTTATTCTGATTCACATTAAGGGTGAGGGCTGGTAGTATTTATATCTGTGATGTTTATGTCAGGTAGGAGTTTTGGCCACATATGTTACTATTTTCGTCTATGAGATTTGATTTGGTAGTATACACCCTTAGAACAAACTGTGATTTACATGTAGCAAAGTCACTGCAACTATTTTACATTAAGATTTATATGCAAATAAAAAAATTGAGTTTAACACTGTACTCAAACTGCACCTTGCTTTATACATACAAACATCATTAACTATGACCTCCCCCCTGGAACAACATGTTGTATTCTAAACTTTATGGCTGCTAATAGTTTATGACTAATAGTAAATAATTCAGTAAGGACCGACTGTATTTATCACAGAACTTAATACTTGTATGGGAACAAGTGTCTCAAATGTATGTGGATTATTTGTGAAACACAAGCGTAATGCAGATGGGAATCTTTCTGCCTGACTGCAATCTCTCAAAGACGTGCAAAATATAACAGTCAATCTGAGCAATGACCATCTACACCAAAAATTCAACACCTAGACAAGCTTGTGGCTTGTATTTCATATGTGATATCATCTTTTAAAAGGGCTCTGAATCAACCAAGCTTAGCCACCATTCAGAATGAGAAATATCTGCAATTCTTAACAAAAATACAGTTTACCAATGTTCCATGACCGAAAAGGCAAAAATGTGCTACCCTGACTGGGGTAAAGTACATATTTTGGACTAACAATCATAACAAGCTGTTCAAAATTATTGTTTTTCAGAAAAACAGCTTTTAATATTAAAATTGTTTTCTCAAAAGTCTGGAAACAAAGCAAATTTATTATATACTTTTTCAAATTATGTAGATTATGTTTTGCATCACTACTCCTATTGCATGTATATCCACACTAAAAATCTATATTAAAAAAAAAAGAACGAAACCTTTCTCATTTTTTTAACGTTCATCATAAAATAATTTATTATCTCCCTGTGGAGTCTAAAATTACTTTTTTTTTTAAACATACAGTTTTGGTTGTCAGAAAAATAAAAGATTCCTTACTTATTAGTGTCAGAAATAGCTATGAGGCAGTAATGATTTTTCCTCGCATTAATCCATCAACGTGATCCATCTTAGGCAGCGAGATCATGTGCCCATGCAGGACCGATTGCTGAAATATTTCTTATGTCCCCAAAGTGTATATTTTGACAATAAACAATGGAGATTAAGTAAAATTACTTTTGGATAAAACTATCAGACTTTTTTTACATATATATCTGAAGCTAAAATTGTTAAATAACTATCACAGTTGAATATTTCTATTTATTATATACATAGCAGTGAAATATATACATCTAGTGAAACCATAAAGTTATATCCGGTGAAAAGTCATATTTTCACCGTATTTTAGCTACAGTGAAAATATAGAAGTGGTATTTACATTTTTGTAAAAGAGCATGATTAAATTATCTCCCTTTGTCTCGTTTTTTTTGTATTTAAATTTCATGATTACCAATACATCTAATCGTATTTGAGAAATAAAAAATGTAATTTAAACAACTGTATATATAAATAAAGGGATACGAAGTGCAATAACAATAAAATACCTAAAACGAATTGAATACGAAGCTAAATAATGGTAACAAAATGTAGTGTCATCGAGTGTAAGGGTAAGAATTTTACGGCATCCGGATCATTTTGTTTTTGTGGGAGTTTTTAGAGGATCGCTTTGTCAGGTATGTTTGCAATGCAATATTGTTAAATAAATGTTAATAAAGATACATTTTAATCAAATTTCTTTTTAAAAAGTCTATGGTGAAGTAAATTTTCTGGAAAAGATCCATAGTAAGAAATATATCATAACGTTACGTGTTTTCGATAGGATAAGCGAAAGATATTACCAAAAAGCAAAAAATATTGTCAAAAATGAGGAAATATGTATATAATAAATAGACTATTTCATGGTATTTTTCCAAATATGATTTTTATGTCAACTCGCGATGTGTGAAAACCATATTTTCACGAATTGCTTTGCAATTCGTGAAAATATGGTTTTCGCACACCACTTGTTGACATAAAAATAGTATTAGGAAAAAACCATGAAATAGCCTCTATATATTTCCTCTGTACCTATTTTAATATGATCTGTGAAAGTTATAAATGTTGCAGTGTTTTAATTAGGTGTAATTTAGCACATTATATCTACCAACATTTTCATAAGTCATTTATATTACTGTAAATTATTATCATACAACAGGCAGGTTTTTTCTACACATCCTGGGCATTAACGTAACCAGTAATTTTACGACACAATATTTCATCTCCAGCTTTTTTCTATGTAAAACGCTTGATTCTTACATAAAAGCCATTATGACAAATGCATCATGCACAAGCATATACAAATTATCCAAGCAACCTCTGTCCCAGGAGTTCCTTTAGAGGTCCTTTATACATTTTGCACATATCTTCTTTTTTTAGTGGCAATAAAAGAAGACGGATTCATGCACTGGGTACGCTGTAGGCATACAACCAGTTGGCTGTAAAATATAAGCTTTTGTCCAACTGCCGTTCAAAGGCCAACTGGCAAGGTTTGAAAACTTAATGGCCTAGAAAGCAATTACAAACGTGTATTCCTGATGGATCAGAGAACTCGACTCCTCACACATACTCAAAAATGTAAAAAGATACATAAGTTGAAATGTGAACTGTCACAAAGGTTTCATGCACTAATTTATCAGACCACCGTCTATTTGTCCGCTGTAATGTTTCTGCATGGTTGTGTGCTTTTATGGCCTTACCTACTACCTGTACAGGTGCTTAGGTCAATCGCAAGACACAACAAAAAAAAAGCAAGGTAACAAAAATAATATACAAGAAATGGGTCAATTATCAATTATCTAATTGTAAAGTTTGGCATTTTGTAATGCTAAGGCCAACCACGCTTCTAAATTATGTAATGTTTGTTAATAGCCACCCATTCACCCCAAATTTCTCTATCAAAATTATATAATTTGAATGATATATTAGATTTTTTTATTATTTATGTTTGATTTAATAAATAATAAACAGAAAAACATCTAGATAGAATAACAAAATAGCAAAAGGAGCAGAAGGGGCATGGCCTTTCATGGCTATGTCTGTGATTTTGTTACATATTTTAAAAATTCACCAAACTGTTAATAATATTTTTGGCTGAAGCCACAATGCTGTGATCCTTTCTCAAGCTATGCCCGACTCCCACTCAACAAAAAAAAAGAAGAAGAAATTATTCCATCTGTAATCTGATTCTCACCCATACACAAAAGGATATTTCAATTGTAAGCCCCATGGTCTCAGTTAACTTTGATCAAATACAAAGCAATACAAAATAGGTAATTTAGCAAGGAATTTCCGGCTTTCAATGGCTTATGTAAGTATTATTCATTTCTGTTGATCTCTCTCTAGAAAAAAACGAGGACACAGGCATCAAGTATCAACCATGTTAAATTCAATATCCAATTACATTGTACCTTACTAGCTATTAGAAAAGAAAAACGACATATCCACCAATAAACATTGTTACCAAGATAATGAACTATTAAAATATCAAGAATAACTTTTACCACAATTTAATTTATAATATAATTATTGTCAAATTTAGTTACCGGGTAGGATGGAGGGGGAGGAAGTTAACATGGTGGGATGGCAGAAACCCTCTGCTATCACACAACCTTCAATAATATTCTGTTGGAGGTTGTTATAAAACCTACAAATCAACAAATGGACACCGATTGTATAGACCGGCCTCAGTGGCTTCGTGGTTAGGCCATCAGTGTACAGGCTGGTAGGTACTGGGTTCAGATCTCAGTCGAGGCATAGTTTTTTTAATCCAGATACTGACTCCAAACCCTGAGTAAGTGTTCCACAAGGATAAGTGTAAACCACTTGCACTGACCAGTGATCGATAACTGGTTCAACGAACGCCATGGTTTGTGCTATCCTGCCTGTGGAAAGTACAAATAAAAGATCCCTTGCTGCTAATCAGAAAGAGTAGCCCATGAAGTGGTGACAGCAGGTTTCCTCTCAAAATCTATATGGTCCTTAAACATATGTCTGTTGCCATATAAGCATAAATAAAATGTGTTGAGTGAGTCATTAAATAAAGCATTTCTTTTTGATTGTATAGTGATACACACATAATTTACATAGAACAAACAAACATCTACTGACCACACTGTAATTGTGGTTGACCATCAGATAAGAACTCACAGCCACTTGTCCCCCTAGTGTGTATGTAATATAGAGTCACAGGATTTCAAACCTACACAGTATGTTCCATACAAAGTGTCGTATTTACACATCATGTATGTACACCATCAGTCTTCTGTGGAGACAACACAGCTATTTGGTGTTTCCAAACATGAACAAAAGCTGTCCTGTGTTTTGCAATTCAGGCGACCTTCCAGAGATTTTTTTCTTCGATATTTCAGCCCGGCAATCCACCTGATGACTTGTAAATAGAAGTCATGTTTTTTTGCAGTTTCTTCTGTTGACACTGTCAATCTGATTGTCACTACAGGAGTTGCACAATGCACTGTGGTAAAGCAACTCAGACCATTTATGCTCAAGTGAAAAAGTTTTTAAGATCTGTGCCAATATTTACTCTGTACTTGTCCTACTTACCCAGTAGAAAGTTGATTACCAGACACCAAGTTGGGTCTTAGAAAGTAATTGAGACATGCATATACTCACAAAATAATTTGGTTAGCTATATATCCTTACCCGCCATTTTAGCAGTAGGCCTGTCAGCAGGTATTTACACTTTAGAATTTTAAAGTTTTTATTGTATTACAAAACAACAATGAAACAAAAAGAAGAAAATATGTATGGAACAAACAGAATGGGTTGCACGTTATAACAAACAGTATAAGTTTTTACTGTGGCCTTATAGTGTGGTGTTCAGTTGAAAAAATTCAAACAGCTATCCTTAGTCATTTAACCAGCTTTTTATGTTTGTGAATTTACATTTAGTTCGGCCATATTGTAATATGTTTTTTCGTTAAAATGGGAGACCATCTTCCAAAAACATTTGGTTGGTAATCTGAAGCAACATTCTATCTTTCTATAAATTAATATATTAAAAAATATATATACATACATGTATATCGAAAAAAGGAGAAGAAATAAAGGCTAGATTTTGAAGTTCATTAGGTTGCACAAAACTACTTTTTGAAGGTTAGACAAACACCCAATGCAAACAGTCTCCATCTCCCCATCACAAGCTTTACATTTCAAGTAGATCAAGAAAGAAATGTTTTATTTAATGATGCACTCAACACATTTTATTTACGGTTATATAAAGTCAGACATATGGTTAACCACACAGATTGAGAGGAAACCCACTGTTGCCACTTCATGGGCTATTCTTTTTGATTAGCAGCAAGGGATCTTTTATATGCACTATCCCACAGATAGGGTAGTACATACCACAGCCTTTGATATACCAGTTGTGGTGCACTGGCTGGAAAGAAAAATAGCCCAATGGGTCCACCAGCAAGGATTGTTCCTAGACCAGGCTATGTCCATTTTTCACATCAAGTTGTCCATCCATCCCCCAAGACTTTCACATCAGGCCTTGTCCATCCCTCAAGACTTTCACATCAGGCTATGTCCATCTATCCTCCATGAATTTTCAAAGTCACTGATACATGTTCTTGTGACTTCATATCTGTTATTCTCCTGAACATGTCACCATATTTCATTTTATCTTTTATTAGATAGAAAACCATGCACTGTTAAACATGCAAGTCACCTTAATAAATGTATGTATTACAATCAGGAAGGGATAGTTTGTAACATACACCCATAACGCTTGAGGAAAAAGATGTATATAGTGAGATACACTCTCTATAATGTGGTGGTATTATACTGTGTTATAAGATGGGGGAAGAGAAATTTAAATTCGAATGGTAGTATAATTCCCACAAGAAATAAACCCTGAGCAACATTAAAAAGAGTTTTTCTATACAAAATCACTAATATATCATAACCACATGTTTGTGCCAAAACATCAGTATCATGAATTGAACAAGAATAAACATTTATTTCATTGCAATTACAATTAAAAACCTATCATGTCAATCAATCACCACTACCCCCCATCTCCGGGTGGGGAGTATGAAATGTATATATTTGTTTAACTCAAATACAGTTTGTGTAATACTAGTATTTAAATATGCAAAATGATATATTTATTTTATAATTAGTGGGATTGCCAAACATTCCATTAGTACAAAACAAATATTCAGTAAAAGTAGATTATATAGCCCCTTCATCTAAAATTGTATTTTATTTACTAATATTTGCTTAAAAACATGAAGAAAATAGGTGGATGAATTAACAATTATAGCAGATGGCAATTTAATAGGTGCAAACATAAGAGGGCTGGGTTTTTAACAGCTCTTACTCACTTTTATCCGAAGAAAAACCTGTCCTGACAAATATGTAAATCAGTATTTGCATGATACATATGTTATGCACAGCAATCTGACAGAGTGTAGCATATTTACATATAAAACACTGTTTCATCTCCGGTAGCTGTTGCCATTCACAGTAACATTGAATGAATGACAGAGTGTTAACCCCAGAAATGAATAAAACATCAGCATCAAAGGTATATGAATGAATCACAGAGGCAGAGAGCAAGTCAGAGTTGGTAAAAATGACAAATTGAAAGAGCAATCTTTTGAGTAAAACCCTTTGAAGAGCATCATATGAAAAAGAACGGTAGTTTAATCTGAAATCCTTCTGTAAGTATGGCTGAAGATGTCTTTGCTGTTCATGTTTATATTGGTACTCATTGTGCATGTTAACAGTCATATCACATGGTATTTTAGGAAGGTAATAAATGTTTTATTCAACGATGCACTCAAACATTTTTTTATTTACAGCATGGGGATATATGGTTAAGGACCACCCAGTTAATGAGATAGGAAACTCACTGCTACCACTTCATGGGCTATTCTTTTGATGTACTCCATCTCACAGATGGGATATTACAAACCATTGGTTTTGTTACACCAGCTAGAAATAGAAATAGCCCAATAGGCCCTCCATTGGTAAAGTATATGGCTGTTGTGCAGTCAGGCTAAGATCAATTCTCATTGGTGGGTCCACAGAGCTATTTTTCGTTCCATTAAGTGCTCCACAATTGGGGTCACAAAAGCCATTTTGTAAGTGGGATGGTGCATATTAAAGATAACTTGTTGCTAATCGAAAGGAGCTATTAATCAAAAGAGTAGCTATGGAGTAGTGGCATCATAATTCCTTTCTAATTAAATTAGCTACAGTATATCGTTTTTAAATATACATGTCCAAGACTCCAACCTCATATATCCGTGTTGAGTGTGCCATTAAATAAAACAAAAATTCTTCAGTTTTTAATTTACAGAAGTTAATCAATAACATGACCTACCTTCACCCATTTTGGATTGAGCTCCTTGGCTCTTCTGGCATCATCAACGCTTTTCTGACACTGTCCGAGCTTGAGGTAGGCTGCTGACCGGTTAGTGTACAGGATGTGGTTGGAGGGGTCGAGATCTATAGCCTCGGAGTACAGCTGCACCGCCCGCCGGAAGTCACCGTTATTAACGGCCTCGTTGCTCTCTCGCACTTTCTGCAGAAAAACTGCCTGGTTACTTGGGCTGGCGCGACTAATACTGGCTTCTGATTGGGCGATTACCTGCAAATCAAAGACAATACAACATTTTTAGATGTAAAATTATCCCTTATTAAGTAAGAGAGGTTCTGAGGCATAACAACAAAAATTATATTTTGATTAATTACATACAAATCAAATATAACATGTAAAATGTTTTAGAGTATAAGATTTAAGTATTGGAATTCAAACAACCCCTGTATGCCTAATCTCTTGTATATTTCTCTACAGGAAGAACAAAAATATAACTGTAGTTTGGAAAATTATTTCCTACAAATCAAAGACAGTATGAAACATTTTTAGAGTTTAAAATGTAAGTACATACTGGAATTCAAAGAACTCCTGTATGCCTGATACTTTATTCAGCAAGCTTCAGAGGCAAAAAGACATTTATACTTTGGAAAATTATATCCTTACATCTGGAGCTAAATATTAATAATCGTTTAATAACAATTTTGCCTTTGATATTTCATAGAGTGTTTATTTTTTTATCTCCTGCATTAAAAAAGACCCTAACATAAACCCTAACAAAAAACCCTTATATCCATACCTCATCTTCCCCTAAATAAACAACTACACCCAACTGTGCAATAAACATAATACATATTTTCAACAAGTTTTAGTTTGATTTCTTTGCTCTAGCTCTTCCGAAAGTTACCTGCAGGCCCGTGTATATAAGTTTACATACATTATATACAAAACTGTTCCTATGAAAGATTTTATAGATCTTCCTTTTTTAAAGAAACAAACCCATATGAAACCTAAAGTCTATTTATATATTATTAGAGAAAGATAGAATCCATTAGTTAGTAGGTAATGAGGTATTTTTAGAGACATGTGACATTAACAAACTAATGTGATCATTTTTGAAAATCTGAAGATTGCTAAGTCCATTCAAGTGAAATCATGTGCACCTAATGCATCATTCTTCCTTGGCTTGAAGCATTAATTGTGCATTCATGTGGTGAGCTATTAATTAAACAATGCTGAGTATTAACATAGCTGCAAACACCTGTGTGATAATTCAGTAAGCCTTATACTGCTATGGTACAGTGTATCAGGCCTAAAAATGTTTCACCAAATGACATGTCTTGCAGGCAATGAATATGTTTCACCTTTTTTATGAACATTTTAGAACTGTTTATTTTAATGAACACATTTCTTATCTGCATCATTTATAAATCAAGACAATACCGACAAACTGACTTAGAAATCTACATTTTATTTATTAATGATTTATTCAATCTGAAAAGAAATGTTTGGGTACATCTTATGATTCACTAACAAAACTGTTTTAGGTGTTGCAACAAGAACATTTGATACCCCAGATGAATGCAATTTTTTTTAATCCATATATGTAATAATGTAGTAGATGTTTTTGTGGGTTTTTTATATATATACAATTTATTAAACGTATATATATATATATTATATAATGTAGTAAATTAATTAATCCCAGATAAAGACAAGATAAAAGATAAAAAAATTATTGCATATAGACATTCAACATATGGAATTGGATACAAAACATTATGCATAAACATGACACAAACTAACATCATACCAGTGTTCTCCAACTTTTATGCGACCAGGTTGGTGGACATATGAGGTCTTGGGCCTCACAAACTAGTGGATGAATTCCACGAGGGTGGTGGGGGGAGGGAGTATGTGCCCGCTCTTGCACCGGAAAATTTTGTATATCTTAAGTCACAAAAGGTGCTTTTTTTCTGGCATTTAATAGTTGATTTAAATAAAGTTAAGCATAATCTATCTCAT
>JAECMU010160958.1:0-13779 GCA_016106625.1 Dracogyra subfuscus | reverse complement strand
TTGTGACCGTTCAAAAAGCGGAAACGATTTATTTCGATTGATGGAATCCGACGAACGTTCAGTCTTTGACTTCAAAATTGAATGGAACAGATTTTTTTTAATCCTGATATGCAGGAGAAAATAAGTTTCGTGCATCACTTTGACAAATGTTTAAAGTACACCAAATTTGAAATTGAACGATGTGTTATGGAACCGTCAAACGACGAGAGTGCTTTGTTGACCGGCAGCGGTGTGAACGCATTTCGCAGGATGATGGACGCTAGAACCGAAACGAAACCACCGCCACTAAAGGACGTCAGAAGTGGTAGATTCACAGGTATGTATTTATAAATTATTCAATACTCCTGAATACAATTTAAGATTATAATTGCTAATAAATCTTAAAATAAAATATTTATAGTAAATTATACAGTTTTTTGAATTACGTGTAGTGTGTACGACGCTAAGGTGGGATAGGGGTTCGCAGGCGGAATATATGATTTAAAATTAAATGTCAAATAAATTTTTTATTAAACCTTTATATATTTAAGGAGTAATATTAAGAAATTTGTCATCCCCTTTTCCAGGAGGGTGGATAAGGGGGAGTCTTCAAATAAGTTCTAAAACTTTTACTTTAGTTGGTTCATTGATTTATTGTAAGTAAGTTGCTTTCTAAAATGTCTGTTTGTAGCATTGAAATGTGGAAATGGTTGGCATAACGTACATTGAACAACTTGTTCATGGGCCAGTGGGAAGGGGGTGTTTTTGTCAGAGCATTGCTGACCCCTGATTGTGAGTTTTCAAGGATTTTATTGATGACATCTTAAGTTGAAATCATTGTTTCTCTCCAATTTGTGTATCCATATAGGACTTTTCACTAGTCCTGTTATCAGGTCCTTCAGGCGTACCAAGACTACACATGTGGGTCTATCTTAACTGCTGATGGTTAGTTCAATGTCATTTTTTTATTTTATTGAAAACATCTTAATTTGAAATCATTGTTTATCTCAGATAGGTGTATACATTTATTGTTATGCAATAAATACAAGTACTAGTATAAGCCCAGCAGGAAAACTGGGTTGAAGAAATCTCAGTAGTGATGGTACTAATTAATTTTCATTCTTTGTAACACCAGTAATAATATTTAATGGACAAAAAGCATAATACAATGCACAGATTAATTTTCCTTCTACCGGTATTTGCATTTTAGGTCACATATTTCAAGGGAAGGCATTTGTCAATACAATGCACATATTAATTTTCCTTCTATTTGCATTTTAGGTCACATACTTCAAGAGAAGGCATTTGTCAGACTTCAGATGTGCTGTACCACTCCAATCGAGTTTGCATATTTTGCATCATCGTCCATCGTCCGCAAGGATATATGTTGTCATTGTGGGAGTTTCGGGGCAGAACGAGACAAAGATCTCATGCAGAACTATCGCGTTGTATTACCTGTTTGCATTAATTGCAAGCACCTTAGATCTCCAAAGAGGAATCCTATTCGGAAATGAATGTTAACTAGTGTGTTAATCTTAACTATAAAACAGTAGACTTTAAGCTGGTTGCTTTGTTATATTATCTACAGAACAAAAGGCTACATTTTACTTTAAACTAATAGTGGTGCAAAATTCAAATGATTTATTTTCTTGAATATGTATGGAATCCCCTCCCCACCCCAAACAACTGAAAATAAAAAAATCCTACCGACCTACCCACATTTGAAATTGCAGGTTGGAAATAGACAAACAAAAATATTTTTAAGGATGGCCTAGGTATCAAGTTAAAAATTTCAGAAATAAAACTGTGACATACATATATATATATACATATGTGTATAAATTTATATACCCAGCCCTGATTTAAATACACTCACCTCTGATGTGCCATTTCCACTGTTATGTGGGGAGAGTCCTGAAAAAACATTACTTTAGTAGTAGTTGCATGCAGTAGCAATACCAGTAGTAGCAAATTACGAACAATACTTAGTAATAGTACTAGTATTAGTGATATAGTACATAACTAGTAGTACATGTAGTAGCATGAAAACCATTGTCGGCAGCAGGGCCAGTTGAAGAACAATCTTACTAGCCCTTCTCAAATTAACTAGCCCTCCAATTATCACACTGAAATAAATCTGCACAGCAATAAAAACTAAAATGTTTTTTGCAAAATAATATGTTCTCACCATATATAGTCTGTTTGTGTTAAAAGAAAAATGATGAATTGGCGTTTAACTTCACAATGAATAAAGTCAAAATTCATATGAAAACAT
The DNA here is from genome assembly GCA_016106625.1 of Dracogyra subfuscus. Taxonomy (NCBI): domain Eukaryota; kingdom Metazoa; phylum Mollusca; class Gastropoda; order Neomphalida; family Peltospiridae; genus Dracogyra; species Dracogyra subfuscus. The sequence goes on along the minus strand of JAECMU010160958.1, from coordinate 11,525 downwards.
GTTATTAGGTTTTAAACCCATACCAACTCAAATCAATTTAAAAAAAAAAAAAATCCAGTATAAACAAGGTTTCTAGAAGTTTTATAAAATCCACTAGCCATTGGATCAGTAATTTTTAATATTTACTAGCCATGATTAAAAATTCACTGTCGTATACCCTCAGGATAATGTGGAATGTTTTAAAAATATTTTTAAATCACTGGCGTGATTCTGCAAGTAAGGTTTTGATTGGTGAACATGAACTACAACTGGATGCCGTTAGATCCACATGTAATAGTGGAGCTAATTTTAATTAGATTGTAAAAATGACTTAGTAAATTGAATGGAGTTAGGGGTTTGTAAAGATCTGTATTTAGATACTTAGCCTACTTATCTGAACTTTATTGTTAATGAAAATGTACCTTAACTGTGAAGAAAAACCTCTGAAATGAACAATATGCTGATGAAAAAAAATTGGATGTTGATTGCACGAACCGTGCATGAGAAAACAATTTTTTGTTTGTTTGTTTGTTTAACGACGCACTCAACACATTATAATTACGGTTATATCGGCGTCGGACATATGGTTATGTCGAGAAAACCCCAGTGGTTAGCTGATGGGGTGAGAAAACAAACTACAAAGTGAATGGAGTTGGAAGCATAATGCAGTTGGGGACGTTGACGATAACATATTTTAATTATCATTATTATTCTTGAACAGTCTTCTGCTGACAGATCTGCAGTTCTCGCCAGATAATAATAATAAGCATTGTTGGGATTACATTAACATATATTCTGTATTTTATTTAATTTTACTGGTAGTAAAATAGCTGTTGTCAACTTCAACCCGCCCCCCACCCCCATGTCATAAATTTTGGGACTGGCCTTAATTACACTTCCCATGCTTGACATGTCCCATCTTGAAAGTCGAAACTAACTCACCACAGGCGCTTATTTCAAACGCACTGGCAGATGACGCCCTCAGTTTGTTCCCTTCTATTTCTAACTGTCTTATCTGCTGAGCGAAGTCTGAAGTGGAATGTCTGCGAGAGATGCCATGTGACTCTCTAAACTGCCCATCTGCAGGATTACCCTGTTCAAGATTCAAGTTCGGTCGTGCGTTTGGCAGCAGCCCCGTTTCGAAATGCGATGATGCAGTTGACGGTGAGATACTCTGCAGATCCATTACGTCACAGTTCAAGTTTAATAGTGCCGCTTTACCTAAACATCTTCGACTTTTTAAAATAATGTCATATTTGTGATTATTATGTTAAGATTTGTAAACGGCATTACAGTTTTGTTTATGTTGGCGACTAAATAGTCTCGTTCAACGAAGACTCGTTTGGTTGATTATTTGGTAAATCCTACCCTTGGGTGCTCTTGTACTGTTTAACGACAGCACTATTGTTATTAAAGCACATTGATTTATTAATCATCGGCTATTGGATGTGAAACATTTGATAATTTCAACGTATAGTTTTAGAGAGGAAACCCGCTATATAGTTCCATTAGTAGCAAGGGATCTTAAATATGCACTATCCAACACCACGTCCTTTAACAATGAAATTAAAAGCACACAATTACGCATTTAGTGGGCCTTATCTCTCTAAATATGGGTTATAAATGGAAATTACATTCATTTGGAATACCAAACCTAGTTACTGTATGATCCAAAACATTTTATTTGAACTACGATTTAGGGAATTCCATAACATCAATCAAACCTGCACCAAAATGTTCTCTGCTGATGTACTAATTAAGATCCACCATTCTTAATTGTACTTAGTGCACTTAAGAACATCCCTAATTAGCACTAATTAGAAGTTTAATTAGTTTGGTTGAGTACATCAACGAAACTGAAGCCAAAATATTCTTTAGGGTACCCTGACTAAGGATCAGTGATTCGTAAGTGTCAATCCCTGTACCAAATCCACTTAAGAACGGGTCAAAGGTCAAAATCCACCCAATTTCAGGTTTAAATTGCACGATCGAATACATCAACGAAACTAACGTTAACATTTTCTCTGTTGATGTAATAATTGTCATCTCCTGTACTTAGTCCACTTAATAATGCCACTACTTGGCACTAATTAGAAGATTAATTAGCAAAATTGAATACATCAACAAAACTGATGCAAACTAAGGATCAATGATTTTTAAATATCAACCCCTGTACTGAATTCACTTAAGGTCAAAGGTCACAATTTGACCAATATGAGGTTTATTACAATTCAAGAGCACATTAAAGCATTAATATTTTCTCTGTTGACTCATGATTCTTAATGTCAGCTCCTGTAGTTAGTCCACTTTAAATGCAATGAGTGAGAAATGAAAATGTATGATTAATATATCTAAATAGTTTTCTATTTTATTGTAATATTATATGGATATGATGATATGACTATTTCTACATTTGAACAATGAAAGATTACATTTACTTGATCTTCTCATTGCTTTTAATTCTCAGTGGGAATGTTATAGCAGTGATACGTTTTGCATGAACAAGAATAACTGTTGTAAAAGTTATATATACGTTAATCCATTGTTTTCACTGTGCCTGGTGAAATTCTGAGTGTACTATTAGCTGAACAGTGAAAAGCCTGGTATTCCAAACTTAAGATACAAGCTGGTTCACACGGTTCATAGGTGACAGTTATGGGTGATGTAATGGCTATTAATATGAATAATCAATTTTGGGGAATTCTGTCTAACCTTCAAGTCACACGATATACTTTCGATTCCGCGTCAAAACACATGAAATAAAAATGGGATTTCTCCAAAATTACAGCATGAATAAAGAATAAAGAAGAGTATATGATTACTATAAATGCAATCAAACTCCAGAACTAGATCAAAACGAAAAGTGTGTCTATGGTGGAATGACACTTGCATTTATGTCCTTCAGCTTCTCCAACGGAGTCTTTGCCCATAACCATTTTCAAATATCTTGTATCGAAAGAAGCGGTAAATGTTTGCAGGGTATTTTGCGTTATATGACTGCTTCAATCGCCTTATCTCTAAGTGCTTTTTGTACTTTTCAGCTTACTTAACAGATGGGCTCAACTTTTCCTTGCGAACAAATGATCCTGTGTAGTCACTACCAATAAATGCATGAATCCTGGTAGTGCTGCATATATCTGAGGGCCAAGTATCTGGTAAACAGCGGTTATATTCACACACACACACACACACACACACACACACACACACACACACACACACACACACACACACACACGCACGCACGCACGCACGCGCGCTCGCAGTTATTTTTGGCAGCTGTACCAACATCCATCCACAATGACAACTCAATACTTTCAGCAGTGTAACAAAATGATGGCTGCTATGTCAGTATTTCTAAGGTCATCGACCACTTCGCACTTGAGAACTCCATCTACAACTCTGCTTGGAACTGTGGTAGTTGAATTTTGAATGATCATGATTTCAAGGCATCACTAATGACCTGTGGTCTCCTTTGTTCAGGTCCTGTTATCACAAACTCCTTGTTATCTGCTCAACTTAAGCACAGGGAAGGCTGCTAGTGACAAGATTCGGGAAAGTCTGCTCACCGTTCCAGAAAATGGACAGTCACATCACCGAGAATTCCTACAGTCCTGCATTAATGATCCCAACAGATTTGAAGAGAAGATAGAGACCTTTACAAATGACTGTGTTGAGAATCAAAGAGCTAAAGACCACAGAATAGCTGAACTTAAGGGTACAAGAGATCTTATGGGTTACTAGCAACCAAATTTGGACTTGCCATTCATATTTGAATATTCATTCACACCTGTACCATTATCAATGCAGCACAGATGTAACAGTGGCAAAAACAGAGAAAAGCACTCTCTTCCATTTATTGCAATCAAGGGTGAAACACACGGGAAAAGCCACCCCGAATTCACACGTGTATGCATTGTTGACGGCCAATTTCTCCTTCATACATGACCTCACTGTCTACCTTCAACTTACGGAGGACTTGCAAGAAGCATTCTGGTTCAAACAGTGGCATTGTCTTTCATTCAAGTTCACCTCATCTTTGACAACTACCCACAGCCATCTTTGAAAGATATGGAGCGAGGCAGAGGATGAGCAGATAACGGATTTTTTGATTATTCAAAACCCAACTTCCACATTTCCTGCCAAGAGAGTGGCAGGACCAGCAATATGCACAGATAACTGGAAGTCGCCAGCTCTACCTTGATATTCCCGGGGAATGCTATCATTTCAAAGTTGTTGATGGAGTTCTCAAGTGTGATATGGTCGATAACCTTAGAAATAAACACGAGGAGGCTGATACCAAGATATGCCTTCATGCAAAAGCAGTTGAGGACAATCGCCCATCGGTCTACAGGCTGGTAGGTACTGGGTTCGGATCCCAGCTGAGGCATGGGATTTTTAATCTAGATACCGACTCCAAACCCTGAGTGAGTGCTCCGCAAGGCAGATTGGGTAGGTGTAAACCACTTACACCGACCAATGATCCATACCTGGTTCAACAAAGGCCATGGTTTGTGCTATCCTGCCTGTGGGAAGAGCAAATAAAAGATCTCTTGCTGTTAATCGGAAAGAGTAGCCCATGAAGTGGCGACAGCCGGTTTCCTCTCAAAATCTGTGTGGTACTTAACCATATGTCTGACGCCATATAACCGTAAATAAAATGTGTTGAGTGTGTCGTTAAATTAAAACATTTTTTTTCTTTCTGCTGGGTGTCGTCAATCATGCATTCATGCATGAACTGTGTCATCTACACACTATCACAAAATCGATAGCGTATAACAACTTGCCAAAAATAACCTCAGTGAAGGAAGGATGGAAATGTTTTATTTAACAACGCACTCAACACATTTTGTTTACGATTATATGGCGTCAGACATATGATTAAGGACCACACAGATATTAAGAGAGGAAACCCGTTGTCATGGGCTACTCTTTTCGAAAAGTAGCAAGGAATCTTTTATATGCATCCCACAGAGTAGCACATACCACAGCCTTTGATATACCAGTCGTGGTGCACTGGCTGTGACGAGAAATAGCCCAATGGGCCAACCGACTGGGATCGATCCGAGACCGACCGCGAATCGAGCGAGCGCTTTACCACTGAGCTACGTCCCGCCACTTAAGCAGAATTTTGATAGCACCGGTGCCCTCCTTGGCTCCTAAAACCATAGGGTAAATGCAATAATTGTTGTTTATCTGTCAATTTATAAGCAAGCTATAGCCATTTCCCTGATTTGGCCACCATTTTGTTCGCCATCTTGGATTTTTCTAAGAAATACATAAATGAATATACTATATTAAGGGAAAAGTACAAAAGTACATGGTCAAACTTGGCTGGGGATAATAAATGATTTAAAAAAAAAAAAAAAAAAAAAAAAAAAAATGGGAAAAGTACCCTCAGTGGATGATCTTGTACCGTCAGTGGTTAAGGTACTCTAAAATCCACCCTATTGAAATTTTATGTGTCGCATTTTCCTAAAACTATCCCTAGTAGGCTACTGATAGTAAACATAAAGTACAGTTATCATTCTCAGTCTAGAGCTCGCCGCGGTAAGACGTGTTTGTTTCCCGTGTGCACACTGCACGTGCTTTCGCGGCTCGACTTGGGGATCCTTCACTTCGCTGTTTTTGTGGGAGTGTATGCGACCATTGGAACCGATTGAACGCTGGAACGCTTCTCGTCGACAGTCTGCACCACCAGGTTGGATTCTTTTTTAGAGAAATTCCTTACCTCCACGTCATTTCTCCCCGGCTGTGTATGTCGACTTGTTTTTTTCGTGACTCGTATGACGACAACTCTACAGAACGCTACGGTTGTTCGCGTTTAGTCTCTACATGTTCGAGTCTGTCCTAGCAGCACTGGAAGATTGACCGCCCCACTCTAAGAAGAAATAGGAAGCGGGGTCGGCCCCTACTACTCTTTTCTAGACTACTTTGTTGTGATATATTCAAATTCTGTAAACGTTTACGGTTAATAGAATATTTTGGCAAACAAACACATATTACTAATGATAATGATGCTAATAATGATGACAAATATAAATTATTATTTTCCAAGTTTAGGCCACATTCAGGTTGGACACCACCTCCCGGAAGAGACCAATGTCTTGACATCTTCATACACATTATAACACAAAGCATATTGAAAGAAAATAACAAAAAGAAACATTTTGGAAATATATCAAAAAGTGAAAGGAAGGCTCTAAGGAAACTAATAATGGATGACTCAATAGTCATACAAAAAATCCGACAAAAGCTCTACCATTGTAATTATGAACAATGACAATTATATTGCAGAAGTCAAGAGACTTAACTGAGGCGCATATAAAAACTGTTAGCAAAATAATACATCAAATGCGCAATAATCAATAAATTACAGAGGATGTATTTAAATGTTTAAAACACGCGGAAAGTCAGACTTCACAGTTCTACATTTTACCTAAAGTACACAAAACTGTTAATAAAGACTTCCCTCTTGGATATCCAGAACGCCCAATCATATCCGGATGTAATTCACCAACAGAACGTATATCGTGTCTCATAGATGACATTCTGAAGCCACACGTCGAAAAATTAGACTCATATGTACGTGATACATCGGACTTTCTTACAAAATTGCGTAATATACCAAATGTATCCAAAGAATCATTCCTCGTAACTATGGACGTTTCATCTTTATATACAAACATTCCTCACAACGAAGGGATTGAAGCAATAGAAAGAACTCTAACTCCAATATACCCATTAAAACAAGTAATAAACTAGTTGCAACAATATTAGAATAAAATAATTTTCAATTTAATGGTGAAAACTTTATCCAAATACAAGGCACTGCAATGGGTACAAGAATGGCCCCTAGTTATGCTAATTTATTTATGGGTTGTTTTGAAAAGGTTCTGCGAAGCAAACTTGTTAGATCGCCGCTACTTTGGCTTAGATATATAGATGACATATTTTTTACTTGGGACCATTCTGAACAATATCTTAATAAATTCATTGAATCTGCCAATCAACAGCACCCTACCATTCAATTTACATACACATATTCAAGGAATAAAGTTACATTTTTAGATGTCGACATCATTAAAACAGATAGTGGGTCTTTTTCATCATCTGTTCACACAAAAGTAACAAACACACACCAATATTTACATTTCAAATCAGCTCACCCCAAGGCATGTAAGAAAGGAATTCCTTTCAGTCAAGCGAAAAGGTACACCAGAATCATTTCAAACAGTGACACGTTACAAACTGAACTAAATATTTTGAAGAAAAAAAACACTTCTTGAACAGACTTTACCCTCCTTCCATTGTAAATAATGATATAGAAAAAAAACATCAACTGAACCCAAAGAAAAACATATCGAATCTCCTGCATCTACGTCTGGAAAATTAAACACCAATGATACATTTTGTTGTAACATACAACCCATGCCTACCAAATACTGGTCATATATTACACAGATATCGGGGAATTCTCGAACAGTCAAGTAAACTTAACATACTAGCACAAAGTAAACCAATTGTTGCTTTTAAAAGAAAACATAATCTTAAAGATGTACTTGTTAATTCTAAACTACAATCTAATGATGATAATAAAAAGCACTCTGCATTAAAATGTGGTAAAAGTAAATGTAAAAATGACAAATTCCTTGAAGAAAACACGCACTTTAAAAGCAGTCAAACTGGACGCGTTTATTTCATAAAAAAAATACTATGACATGCTGTTCTTCAAATGTGATTTATCTTATCATTTGCAAAAAATGTAGTATGCAATATGTAGGACAAACAGGGGGTAAGCTGTCTTTACGTATGAATGGACATCGTAGCGACAAACGTTCCGAATTTATACGAGTTACTGTATTCTGATTGGCTGACGTCACTAAAAAACCAAGTGTTATCCTTCCATAAACCTCATAAAAATACGTCATCACGGAAGACCGTGATCAGTTGTTGTCGTCATCTTCGGCAGATGTGATTGCGAATATAGGATGAGGCGTCTGCACAGAACTCAGATGTAAAGCAACATGTGGCTATGTTGTTCGTTAATAAGAGAATCGCCTGTCTCTGAACACGAACAAAGTGTTTTTATACCAAATGTAACTTGCTAGACGTTTCTCGAAAGTTCTTGTATTCACTAGATTAAACTCTGACTTCATGTTTAAAATATGACGTCATACCAAAGACTCATAATATTTTATTAAAGGGTCAGAATCTACATTTTATAAACTTAAAATGTACATCTATAACAACTTCTTGTACTGTTTGTAATTATAAGAATTGTTTCTCTTTTTTTAGGAATTTATCGATGTATAAAAGTCACAAATGTAGTATAAAATCTCCAGAAAAAAAACAAAAACAAAACTACAAGGACAAATATTTACAGAAATATTAAATTTTCGCTTTTCATTTCTTTTTATATTAGTTTGTACACATTTCCATAGCGATAGAAGGGAAACACAACTTATGAACTTGCGACAAATTGATGCACTACATGTATATATTTATGGCTCATATTGTGGATTCTCCCCCATAATGTTGACTGCTTCTTTTCCACGAGCTCGAGGTGGCATGGGGATTGCACCCATTTAACACCACTAACAAACTAATTATTAACTTACTGTCCTGAATAGACAGCCTAGATAGCGGAGGTGTGTGCCCAGGACGGCGTGCTCCTACCTTAATTGGATAAAAACACGAAAATAAATTATACAAACATTTAAGACGTAATCAACCATCCAGTAATCATGGAACTGTTTGTACATCGTGTGAAAACATAGGTAAATAGGCCAGCAGTAATAACGGATTAACAGACAGAACAGAACAGAACAGAACGGAACTTTATTACTCCCAGGCTGTTCAGCAATGGCATATGGGGAAATATGGAATATACATTAATTATGTGACAAGATAGGGTTAACAAGAGCTGAGATAAAATTATAATATATTACAAAATGAGTTCAAAATATAAGAATATAGATACAAAGCAAATATTAATATGAATGTACATAACCATTACCAATATGGAAACCATATGATTATGTAACAGCATAGAGTTAACAGGAACTCATATAAAATTATACTATAAGCTTGTTTTCGCATTGCGATAATATGACCGTGCGACGGTAAACCGTTTAAAGCCATACAATGTAAGTATTTACAAGAATCATTTCAGTTGCCTAAACCATAAACCAGTATAATGACAGACCGATAAAATGTATACAATAAGGAATAATAACCATCTAATGGTTGTAAAACCAATGTCATGAAGTTAGAAATATAAATTTGGTGTAATGTTATAATGTTTGTGGGTTTGTTTGTGTGTTATTTTAGTGGGGTTTTAAAAAAAATATATTTTTTTATCCCACTGCCCCCTTTCCTTTCTCTCCTTTGAATTTCATCTCATTTCTTCCCGATCTGGCAACTCCTCCTATCTTTCAACTTCTTTCGCTGTCCACCTCCACATCCCAGTACTTGTCTCTCCAACCGCGACAGGTGCATATCTCGTGTGGTTATTTGTGCCACACACCTGCTATTCCCTATCAGCTTTTAGCTGTGGGCTTAGTCTGACCACTTCGGGGAGTGTCAGTAGCTACTTTCTGGCATTAAGAGGCACTTGTAACCACCTACTATGCACCCCTACTACCGGTAGAGTGCCCGCCTGATGCGCGGTCGGTCTAGGATCGATCCCCGTCAGCTGACCACTGGGTTTTTTTCTCGACATAACCATATGTCCGACGCCGATATAACCGTAATTTAATGTGTTGAGTGCGTCGTTAAACAAACCAACCCTACTACCGGCGGTCGTTAGTTAGTGCCGTGGGTCAGACCAGCTTTATTAGCGGCAGAGGACGAGGATTCCAGGTGGGTGCAGGAAAATACACAGAGACTGCACCCGTGGTGGAAGTTGAGACAGGTAGGCGATGGTGTGGACAGTTCAGAAGACAGTGTCGGAGGAAACTGACAGAAAGGATCGAAACAGCTTGAAATCGTGGGAGAAATTGGAAAGTTTTTTATATTAAGATAATGAGAATGATAGGCAGAGGGTGATAGAAGCGAAAGATAAATGATTGTGTGAGCCAGCTTTGACGGGATTTGAACCACTGTCGTCAGTTTGATTGTGCAACAGCTTATCCACTAGACCACGGAGCTCACTGTTTATTATTCTGTTGCTAAGTTCTCAAAACAAAATACAAAACATTTCCTTCCGTTTTAATTCATGTTGGGTTGGGACTTTTTCTTTTACATCGCAGATTCACTGGACTACAATTATTTTAGGACTACTATTATTGTTCGACTTGCGGAATATTAATTTATTGTTGTAGATTTTTACAACGACCAAGATTCTGAATTTACACTGATTTACATTTAAAGTACAGGTGTGTAAGATGTAATTGCACATAATTAACTTTACCTACACGATTTCAATCAGAGAGCGACAATGATAAACGAGATCCTCGCGTGAGCTTACACAAGGTAAAATTCTATACACTTATTACATCGATTTCCGCTGTAGCCTTATTCCGTGCTCCTCCTCTATATGCCATTGTGAGCTAGTTGATGTTACACAAGTCAACATGACAATACTCGCAATGGGCACCCAGCATTCATTGACGACACAAACACGAATCATTGCCACTGTTAATCATAATTATTTTTTTCTAGTAACTGCCGATAGCGTGTGTAAGAGTCACTGAGTCTAAAAGTTGACTTCTATCATTGCAACACCAATTTTCGTCTGTTTTGTTTGTCCGTGACACGATGATATAGGTCGAGATCAGATGACGTAGCCGTACTAATCATATCCGCTGGTAGATTCAAAGTTTCTAAGGACTTTCAGTTTGTTTGAAGTCATATACTTAACATGAGATACCACCCACCTCTGTCATTAGCCAGACGCATCTACCTCGTGAAAGCTTCATGGACAGGGAACTGTTAATTCCTCCTGGACGAGCAATCTACTTGATTTAGCTAATGGTTTGCCTGTGTTCGAAATATGTTAATGGAAATGTACTTATCATTAGCCATTTCTAGCCACTTCATCAACTTTTTTCTTCACAATTCTTGGAAATACTTGTGTTACGAAGTGTGTTAAAAGAGGATAATTAGAGTTAAATGAAAAGCTATATATTAATTATTGATTGTTGTTGACTGTTTTTGGAGGTGTCCATAACACTGATTGCTGATGTGGTACTGGATCGTGTTTTCCGTGTACTGTATGATCGCAGTCTATGGAGGTAATGTTAGTAGATGTAGATAAAGTTAACACAAAACATCTGGCCTATAGTCCTTATAAAACGTTTAGAGCTTTTGTTGTAGATATTTACAATGACCAAGAAAAACCTCAACAACTCCATTAGAGTCCAGATCCAAGACTCAATTAAGAGTCTGAGACTAACGCTATGGCAACGCCATACACACAGTATGCGGATGATGTTATTAGCGATTTGAGTCTGAACTCTAAAGATGTATAACAGTAAATAAAATGTGTTGAGTGCGTCCTTAAATAAAACATTTGCTAAAGTTATATTATCACGGAAGCTGCT
>JAECMU010160936.1:0-15727 GCA_016106625.1 Dracogyra subfuscus | reverse complement strand
CCCCTACAACCCCCTGGGACTTAAGATTAATTAAATAAGAAATTTTAGAACATCCCATCTAAAATGCGCTTTCTGTTGTAAAATTAAACTTATATTTATTTAGATTTGCGCAAATAAAATTTATGAAGTCTGTATACCCTTTTAGATTTAAAGTCAAAATTGTCCTATTCTTTCTGTCCAGAGTCAAATCACTGGTATCCAGAGGCAGGACTCTGGATGGACATGCTCGAAGCCTTAGTGGTATATGAGCATGTTAATATGTTTTACACACACACACTCATTTAGTGTCAGGGCTTCTAAAAATTTTTATAAAATCCACTAGCCATGGGGATCAGTGATTTTTAAAATTTACTAGCCATGATTAAAAATTCACTAGCCCTACTTTATTTAATTTATAAGTTTTACTAAATAATATTACATGGTTCGTACAGGCAAGGACCCATAAAATTCAAGCACTTTTAAAGCACTTTTCAAGGACCTACCTTATGTTTTCAAGGACCATAAATATAAACCTTAACCAGCCTTTTCAAACAATGTTTTTAACAGAAAATGTATGTTTATATGGTTAGTAGTCATTTCATACCAGTCATTTCGTACCATAGCCATTTTGTACCTACTTTTTACCATCTTGTACCATAATGTTTGGTCATTTAGTATCATAGTGGTTTTTTTACTCTGTATCTTATTTTTGTCATGGTATGCCACTTTTTATTTTTATTGTTGACGAATAAACATTGACGTGTAAACATACCTTGTAAAGTGAGCAAAGGTTTAAATGAACATATGTATATTACCCCATATGATCATTTTATATGAGCCTAATGTTTATTTTTAAATCAGTAATTTGACATTTTACTAGATCTATCAGTGAACTAAGCTGCACAATAAATGACTGAGGTATGAAATTACCAAACAGACATGGTACGAAATACCCATGGTACAAAATGACTTCGGATATGAAATGGTAACATTGGGTACGAAATGACTATGGTACGAATTAAATGGTTACCATTTATATAGAGAGTATACTCTCTATATAAACAGTAACCAGTTAATTCGTATTATCAACCTCCAGTAATGATTTGAGTTAATGTTAATATCCTTGCAACAACAGGAACACACAGCCTTTGACACGTCCTTACACATATATTTTCGACACATTTTGTTAAAACACCCTTTCCACTAGGCATGTTTAAATTTGAACATATGTGCTTGCAAAAACTTCAAAATGTAAGTGATTCCATGTTGTCTCGCCTGACTATAGTTTGCAGTTCTCAAACAAGGCTATTATGCTCGTCAATAATCGGTAAATCTCGGCTGAGGCATTCGGAACATAGCATTTGTCTAGCATGGGCAGAGTACATTCGGGTTGCGGAACATTCGGGTCGCGAGTGCTGGAATCCAAGTGCTAACACGGAAGTAAAAAATTAACGCTAAATTTTGAGATTGTTTTGTAATTTCTGGTTAAAATGATGCGCTAGTCGCAGACATGAAATTCAAGCACTTTTCAAGGACTTTAGCATTTTTCAAGGACTTTTAATAAGCACTTTTCATTTCAAACTCCTAAATTCAAGCACTTTTCAAAACCGTGCGAACCATGTATTAAAAATAATCAAATATGCCACCTAAAGAGGGAGATAGAGCTTAAAACACTAGCATTGGAGGTTTGGGGTGGGGGCAGGATATTCATATTTACAAAATAGACTTAACTGCAACATTTTAACCCAAAATATTCACTAGCCATTGGGCATGGCGATAGCTGTTATTTACTAGCCCACCACTCAATATCACTAGCCATGGGAGTGGGGCTACCATAATCTAGAAGCCCTGAGTGTATAATTATATAACTGAGACAAATTCTATTCACACTAATATTGATTTCAAAAAAGGTATTTGCACATACATGTAGATGACAAATGTTTAGACACATTTAAACTAGACAAATATTTAGCTATCATGTATCTTGTTCATACAGATATGGAACATTTGAGGAATTAAAAAAAAAATGAAAACTGGGATGAAACATGAATTTGGAGGTGGCCATTCTTTATCAGTTTAAAGCAAAATTAAAGGCATCAATAAGAAACCAGACTTCCCTGTCCGTTGATAACAGGAGTGCCTGGCTTCTTCTTTAAGAGTCTGTCGTGGTCATCAACATGTAAGATCCCATACAAAAAGGTAGAAATATAATCTAATCAGAATTTGATGAAACTATAACTGTACGAACTTAACCGATATCATGTACGTAATTACCCGATGAATGTACAACGTTAGCCAACTTCAGGTATAGATTGGGAAAACTATTGCTATGAAATGGAGAATATACGTCAAAAAGACACCTTCTTTCAACTTGGAAAAGGGAGATCATTCTGACATATAGGCTACATGTATGCAAGGTCAGGTGCGTCAAGTAAGAGCTGTATGCTGTGTACAAGTCAAAGATAACGGGTGTACGAAATTACCCAAATCGACTTTATATTAAAACACATATTTAAACTTGTTACATTTGACTAGTAAATTGTCTTAATTTCTCGCTATCATGTCCTAAAACAATCTCCAGTATGTAATCTAGGTTAAAATATATCTGCACTGTTAAACCATTTAAAATCTGTCCATTACCTTTCAGTAATGCATAAAACCCCCGCTAGTTTATTAACCCTCCATAACCAATAACATTCAAATCTGTACTTGCATATTTGATATATAGTATTTCTTTATTGGTGTATTTTAGGCAGGGGAATATCCTCGTAACTCTCCATTCCTGAAAAATAATGGGACTCAGCCCTAACGGGCCTCATCTTGTTTGTCAGGAAAGGAGAGTTACTCGGACATTCCCCTATACCTAAATCTACCTTGCCCTCTAATGATTTATATGATCAAAATGTACTCACTTTGTCACTCACTCCCTATTTGATAATTTCTGGCTAGATGTTGGGGTTTTCCATCCTCCTCATTTTTCTCTGCCTAACTCTCTCTTCCTGAGCTTCTCTTATTAAGATATCTGCCTCTCTTTGCTTCAATAATTCCATTTTCTTTGACAAAGAATACCGATCAGAACCTTTCTTGGTCGTGTCCCCATTGGAGAATTCAATTCCCAGTTCCTCATAGAGTTGTTTGATTTGTTCAATACCAGAATCAATACCTGCAATTAATTCAAACATAATTCCTGTATCATCATAGAGATTTAATGTGTTCAATACCAGAACAATTGAAACATAATTCCTGTATCATCATAGAGATTTAATGTGTTCAATACCAGAACCAATACCTGCAATTAATTGAAACATAATTCCTGTATCATCATAGAGATTTAATGTGTTCAATACCAGAACCAATACCTGCAATTAATTGAAACATAATTCCTGTATCATCATAGAGATTTAATGTGTTTAATATCAGAACTAATACCTGCAATTAATTCAAACATAATTCCTGTATCATCATAGAGATTTAATGTGTTCAATACCAGAACCAATACCTGCAATTAATTGAAAAATAATTCCTGTATCATCATAGAGATTTAATGTGTTTAATATCAGAACCAATACCTGCAATTAATTCAAACATAATTCCTGTATCATCATAGAGATTTAATGTGTTCAATACCAGAACCAATACCTGCAATTAATTGAAAAATAATTCCTGTATCATCAGAGTTTTAATGTGTTTAATATCAGAACCAATACCTGCAATTAATTCAAACATAATTCCTGTATACACATAGAGATTTAATGTGTTTAATATCAGAACCAATACCTGCAATTAATTCAAACATAATTCCGGTATCATCATAGAGATTTAATGTGCTTAATATCAGAACCAATACCTGCAATTAATTCAAACATAATTCCGGTATCATCATAGAGATTTAATGTGTTCAATACCAGAATCAGCAGAGGCAGTTAATTCAAACATAATTCCTGTATCATCATAGAGATTTAATGTATTTAATATCAGAACCAATACCTGCAATTAATTGCAACATAATTCCTGTATCATCAGATGTTTAATGTGTTTAATATCAGAATCAATACCTGCAATTAATTCAAACATAATTCCTGTTTCATCATAGAGATTTAATGTGTTCAATATCAGAATCAATACATCCAATTAATTGCAACATAATTCCTGTATCATCATAGAGATTTAATGTGTTCAATAACAGAATCAACAGATGCAGTTAATTCAAACATAATTCCGGTATCATCATAGAGATTTAATGTGTTCAATAACAGAATCAACAGATGCAGTCAATTCAAACATAATTCCGGTATCATCATAGAGATTTAATGTGTTCAATACCAGAACCAATACCTGCAGTTAATTGAAACATAATTCCTATATCATCATAGAGATTTAATACGTTCAATTTCAGAACCAATACCTGTAGTTAATTCAAACATAATTCCGGTATCATCATAGAGATTTAATGTGTTCAATAACAGAATCAACAGATGCAGTTAATTCAAACATAATTCCGGTATCATCATAGAGATTTAATGTGTTCAATACCAGAACCAATACCTGCAGTTAATTGAAACATAATTCCTATATCATCATAGAGATTTAATGTGTTCAATTTCAGAACCAATACCTGTAGTTAATTCAAACATAATTCCTGTATCATCATCATAGAGATTTAATGTGTTCAATAACAGAATCAATACCTGCAGTTAATTGAAACATAATTCCTATATCATCATAGAGATTTAATGTGTTTAATATCAGAACCAATACCTGTAGTTAATTCAAACATAATTCCGGTATCATCATAGAGATTTAATGTGTTCAATAACAGAATCAACAGATGCAGTTAATTCAAACATAATTCTGGTATCATCATAGAGATTTAATGTGTTCAATATCAGAACCAATACCTGCAGTTAATTGAAACATAATTCCTATATCATCATAGAGATTTAATGTGTTCAATATCAGAACCAATACCTGTAGTTAATTCAAACATAATTCCTGTATCATCATCATAGAGATTTAATGTATTTAATATCAGAATCAATACCTGTAGTTAATTGAAACATAATTCCTATATCATCATAGAAATTTAATGTGTTTAATATCAGAATCAATACCTGTAGTTAATTCAAACATAATTCCAGTATCATCATAGAGATTTAATGTGTTCAATAACAGAATCAACAGATGCAGTTAATTCAAACATAATTCCGGTATCATCATAGAGATTTAATGTGTTCAATAACAGAATCAACAGATGTAGTTAATTCAAACATAATTCCTGTATCATCATAGAGATTTAATGTGTTTAATATCAGAACCAATATCTGTAGTTAATTCAAACATAATTCCAGTATCATCATAGAGATTTAATGTGTTCAGTATCAGAATCAACAGATGCAGTTAATTCAAATATAATTCCTGTATCATCATAGAGATTTAATGTGTTCAATATCAGAACCAATACCTGTAATTACCCTTACGGAAAAAACTTATAAATACAAACTTATAAGTGGAATATACTTCACTTATGTCAGCTAACCACTGGGTTTTTTCTCTCGACATAACCATATGTCCGACGCCGATATAACCGTATTCTAATGTGTTGAGTGCATCGTTAAACAAAACACCAACAAAAAAACTTCACTTATAAGTGGCCTACAAGTTACCCATATTTTGGTGTAAGTGAAGTATCAGTGTGTATAAGTGAAAAGAATGGTTAACTGATACATCACTGATAGTCCACATATATTTCACCTATAAGTGGTTTATCAGTGGTATAAGTGAACTGGAATTCAGACATTTTTGTTTTGTTTTTACAAGTGAATTATAAGTGAACTATTAGTTTGGAGATGGTCCTTTTGTGGGCTAATCTCACCCGGATCATTTTGAAAATAAAACCTAATATAGATGCGATTTCCTGGCATCTGGGGATAGTATTTTGCCATCTTTCAAAATATTATTCTCGATTTATGGTTTTCAAAATGCCAACAACCAGCTGGTGACATCATTAGGTAGCCCATTAACAGACAATGGACAGTTAGCGACTCAAATATAGATGTGTAATTTGACATTTAATCTGCTCTGATTAGATAAAGAATAATATGTTAATTTCTGACATAAAATCTTCTCAGTATTTAACGACTCCTGTACGTAATATGAACGCTACAGAAATTGTCTTTATGACATCATCACAAAACAACCCTGTTCCTCGCATAACCTATGATGTATTTCTGCCAGACATTTTGCGACCGGTATATCGGTGATTTTACCACCTGAAATTTTTAGCAGGGATCCAATCAGATTCGTTCTTACAAATACTCCAAGTCCAAGTACAGGCTAAATATAGCGATAGGTGAATAGAACTGACGGAAGATTTTTTTTTCATAGCGGATTGATTTTCGACTTGGCGGCATTTTTGATCAGCTTGGCGGACCCATTTGCGAAATTCTTCAGCTAGGTGGCGCATATTCTCAGCTTGGCGGGTGTACAATGGTTACTGCGGTTGGAGAACACTGTTAATATTACTACACATGTTGCTATATGATTATAATTATCCCATATGAGGTCAAGTCAGATCATAGGCTTTAACGTGCACATTCAGAGCAAGCTGTGGTAGTGCACGCCTGTCATGGGCGCAAGAGCTTGCAAAGCAAGCTCTTTCGTCAAAGACAAAGTTAGGAGGGGGGGTGGGGACTGCCTGCACTGGCAGGTGCAAGGAAGCACCGGCAGTCCGATCAGGATCGATAGCAGGTGGGGGTGGGTGGTCATGGTAACCACTTTTCTCTCATGTTCAATGAGACAACGGACTGTTCTGAGAAAAAACAAATGGTTTTAAGAACTCAGTTTATTCATAATTAATGGATCTATTGAGGTTAGGTTTTTGAAAATATTAAGACTGCCTCAAAGTTCAGTTAAGTGTTGCAACTGAAAAAAATGACATTGCTGACAAACAAATGTTAATAACATTAAATGCTAATAATATATCTAAACATGTTACTGAATTTGTTGAACAAAATCATTTGAAATATACATGCCTGAGGGGCATTGAAACTGACGGTGCTGCTGTGATGACTGGTGTTCGCAATAGGGTTGTTAAATTAATACAGAATAAACAGATTATATCTCAAAATGCTGTGGGTGAATTACATAAATGTGAGGCAGTAGGCTTACACTGTGCTGCATATAAACTTAATTTAGCTGCATCTTTCTGAGACAGTTGAATGACTTTTATCATAATAGTGCTGTTAGGTCTGCAGGACTTAAAGCTGTCCAGCAAATGCTTGAAGAGCCTGAGCTTAAGATAACTGAGCCTTCATCAACAAGTTGCCCAAGTGTTGGAACATCAGCTAGTTGAACGTTTGGAGAATATTCTTCTCAGTGTGATTATCAGTCTTGGGCATGAATCTGAAGAAAGGGGGAATGCCACTTCAGTGGTTTATATACTTTCTACTGTTTTGTGATGTACTTCCAACTATTAACTGCCTATCCAAGATATTTCAAATCAGTAACATTGATTATTTATTGGTTGCAAATGTAGTAGCTTCTTCAATTAATAAGATTGAAAAACTGAAGGTAGAGGATGGTAATAACCTAAAAAACATCACTAATTTCATCATAAAACTAGAAAGGTTAGGAATTGATATAAAGTACAAAAGAAATCTATGTCAACCAGATAATGATCTTGCCATAGTAGCTATGTGTGACTTTGACAAACACATGAAGACCGTCTTTCTTCACAAAATCATTACAAACATTAAAAATCGATTTACTGACAATATCATGAAGGCTTTCAGCTTGTTTGACTCGCAAAAAAATGATGGAAATGCAGATGACTATGCAATTGGTCACATAAAAACACTAATCCAGAGATTTGGTGGCTATATGAAGAGGCGAATGCAGTTCAGGAGTGGGGATTTTAAAGCCGCACGCCCTCGTTCCATCCAGTGAAAATAAATTATTATTTTGGTTAATCTACAAACCTGTAACACACTTAGATCACTTTTTATAAAATGGAGTGAAAAAGCAGGTTTTATATCGATAAATACCATGGGAATTTTTTTTGTATTAGTACATGTTTATTTTTATATTTCAAGTTAACAGTCACATGCTTTGATGCAAGCTTATTGCAATTAAATGTAACTTCTAAGAATGAATGGTTCTGAAAGTGTTTAGGCATAACAAAAACACTATGTGTATATTATAAATATTGAATCTTAAAATTATGTAACAGCTAATTAATTCATCGCCAACGACACCAAACTTAAAAGAATGAGACGACGACTCGCTGTAAGGGGTCGAGAGATTCTTTATTCAGGTACAACACATCAAAGCGTGAAGAAAACCAACACCCTGAAAGGATCGAATACAACATTGTCAACGTCACTAATTGACACTAGATAATTCATAAAAGTACATTACCTCACATACTAATGGATACGCATCACATTTTAACATTAATACATTAATGTACTATTCCATTTCAATTCACACCTTTGACAGACATCTGCAGTCATCAATACACATAGGATTTTATATAATCCTATTACACATTGAAACAGTAAATATTTATAACAGTATACACCATTGCTACGTAGACCACATTGCATAAATACAAAAACTCACCCGTTCAAAAAACCAGGTGACCAATACACGCACTTGACACCGTGACCCTTTGACCCAGGAACTCCCTTTAATAAAATACACAGGTATAAAAAGAATGTAATTACTGGACTAATTATCATACCACTTTCAATCATTATGCATAAGTCATTCACAATATAAATACACTAACATTAATGCTATCATAGGTATCGCCATCACTCAATACCCTAAACGATACATGCTAATTACGCAAGAAATTAAATTATTCTTTCTTACGGAAACTAATTACGTATTGTCAACTGCAACACTATTAACCTCAGACAATAACAAATTCATACCACCGTCATTACAACAAATTACTCCATACGTATTATAAATAGCCTAAATAATTATTTTATGTGCAGCTTAAATAACATACAATATGTATTTTTAACAACTATACAAATTATGTACATACAACTATTAGAAATAAAATGTTCCAACACTAACCATTCCGACAATTCCCATCGATGATCCAACCATCACGACAACTTATGCTCAACTAAAAATGACAGCGAAGCCAAACCACACGTGTCGCTGCACGGAATTTATAGTGCTTGGCAATCAACTACATATAATATCTCAGTAGATTTAAACAAAGGCATTTATAAAAACTAAATATATTAAAAATAAAACATCCTGCTACACACTCCCCCCCTGTTCTGAAATGGCGTCCTCGTCATTAACAACTATTACTTATTTGATTACAACCGACACCATTGTGTCTAACAATTTTTCAGGATATTTTGAAAACAAACTATTCTCAGCTAAAGATTCTAAAAATCTAGCCTTTTCCATCCATACAGAGGCTCTAACATGTTGTGACATTACAAACTCCCCTGAAGTCATCCAGTTTGGTTTACGCTTTTGTCGTATTGGATGCAATGGAACAGCTGAATCTTTAGCATCTAACAAAGTATCAGTCACTTCAGTAGATGGAGAATCAATATTTTCTACCTCAACAGTCTCATGTACATTTTCTTTTAATGATTTCACTTCCGTCTCATCTACACTATCTGATTCTCTCTCATTTTCCACTATTTCTTGATCTGTGTTCAGGTCAATGTCTTCAACACTCGTATGACCAGAACTTGTTGAATTTTCAATATCCAACTGTGACTTATTTGCTGAAGTATCACTTTCACAATCTAAATAAATCATATCATTATCCGTTTTATCCTCAACCATTAATTTCGGTAATGGTACCAACAGAACACATTCCACCAACTCATCTGAAGCAATAGACTCCACATCTACACACTGATCTAGATCACTACCTCCTGGATTCTTTTCCATCTCTGACACCATTTCCCTAGTCGGTAAATTCCCTAACCGTAAAAGATGGTTACGATGAAGCACCTTTTTAAATCCATCATTGGACTCTGGTGAAACAACATACACAGGAATTTCGACATTAGGTTGTTCTATCACAACATGTGGCTCATTTTCCCATATATCAGACAACATATTTAACAATGTTCTATTGAAATGCTCACATTGCCCATTTCCCATAGGGTGATAAGGGGTTGTACGGGATTTTTCCATTCCCATGATAGCACAAAGTTCCTTGACCAACTTGCTTTCAAAATTTGCACCCTGATCCGAGTGGATTTTGGAAGGGATACCATAATGGACAATAAAATGGTTAAAAAGTACTTCTGCGGTAGTACGAGCAGTCATATTTCTGGTGGGGATAGCTTGAGCATATTTTGTAAAATGGTTAGTTATCACAAGGATGTGCTGAACATTTCCTTTAGAAGATTCAAGTGTTAGAAAATCCATAGCAACCAACTCCAATGGATGTGTAGTAGTTATGCTCACTAATGGAACTCTAACATTTGTACTGGTTTTTCTTTATGCACCTATCACAACTCTTAATCCATGAATCAATCTCATGTGCCATACCAGGCCAATAAAATCTCTCTCGTAGCAAAGATAAAAGTTCGGTAACGCCCTGGATGACCTATATCATCATGCAGCCCTGTTAAAACCTTTTGCCTATATACAGAAGGTAATACTAATTGACTTTTTGTTTTATCATTTTCTGAAGTAATTCTGAACAGAACTCCCTGTTTGAACCAAAGCTGATCAAATTTTCTCCTCAATGCATTAAAATCAACTGATGGAACAAAATTAATAGAGGGTTTTTTCCTCTCCTTCACAAATCTCATCATTACAGAAATAATGGGATCACCGGCTTGAGCCTTTCTCCAGTCTCTCTTTGAAATACAATCTAATTCCAACCCATCATCTAGAATGGATTCACCCGATATACCCAAACTTTCAACAAAACCTTTCCCTGATGCAACATTACAAATTGCTCTTAGAAATTCCATCTGAATTTCTTTCCACTCTACTCCGTTACTATCACCAGGTAGCCTAGAAAGTGTGTCTGCATCCATATTCGATGTGCCTGGACGATATTTGATACTGAAATTAGGAGTTGAAAGAGCAGCAAACCACCTATGCCCAATAGCGTCCAACTTTGCTGATGTCAATATATAGGTTAACGGATTGTTATCAGTATACACTACAAACGAATGTCCATACAAATAGTCGTAGAACTTTTTGGTAATTGCCCATTTGAGAGAAAGGAACTCCAATTTATGTGCTGAATAGTTTTGCTCAGATTTATTCAAACCCCTACTTGCATACCGTACGCTATCACTCTCAAATGGTCATCCTGCCTTTGATACAACACAGCACCTAATCCCTGATTACTGGCATCAACATGCAATTCAAAAGACTTAGAGAAGTCTGGAAATGCTAGTACTGGAAACGTAATCAGTTATTCCTTCAATTTCTGAAAAGCTATTTCATGCTCCTCTTTCCAAACAAACTCTTTCTTTACAGAAGTCTTACTTGAAACTGGTATCAGCTGAAACAATGGTTTTGTGATTTTGGAGAAATTGGCAACAAATCCAGAAGTTGGAGTTTTCGTTTTCCAGGACTTCACAACCTCAATCTTGTCAACATCGTGGCTCTATACCTTGTTCTGATATGACATTTCCAACATAACAAACGTTTCTTCTGACAAAAACTACATTTCTCAGGTGCAAGTTTCAAATTGCATTGTCTCAATCTATTGAGAACTGTATAAAGTCTGTTCAAGTGTTCCTCAAATGTTCGTGAAAAGATAATCAAATCATCAATGTACACACAACAAATGGAAAGATGTAAATCACCAAAACACTCTTCGATTAATCTCTGAAAGGTAGCAGGACTATTACAAAGGCCGAAGGGAAGTCGATTATATTCATAAAATCCTAACGGACCTACTGTAAAGGCTGTCCTCTCCTTGTGCTCCTCAAGCACCTCTACCTGATAATACCCAGATTTCATGTCAAGTTTTGTAAAGTACTTATTTCCAGCCAAATTATCAAGTAATTCTTCAATTCTGGGCAAAGCATAAGAATCCTTAACGGTGACATTATTTAGCTGCCTATAGTCAACACACATCCTCAATTTGCCATTTTTCTTTCTACATAGAACAACATTAGAACTCCAAGGACTGTGGGACTTTCTGATCACACCACAAGCTAACAACTGCTTCAAATGTTCTTTAACCTCATTAAACATTGCAAGAGGTATTCGCCTATGACGCTGCTTGAACGGTGTAACATCTACCAAATCTATTCAATGTCGAACAGCCGTTGAATGCCCTAAATCCATATCATTGTGGGAAAAGACATCAAATGTGGAAATCGACTCAATACCTTCCTTATACTGCTTATCAGTTAGGGATCCATCTACATCAACTTTATCAATAACAAATAATTTATCTGCAAAAGATCCACAACACCCATCTTCAACGGTAACTGGTTGAACTTCACACAATATTGCACTGGGAGACACTACTATAGAATTGATAGTCACATTGGAAATATGAATATTTATTATATCTTTCATTCCAAATTCATACATCATCAAAGATGGTGCAATATCAATGTCACTTGACAACCTTGATTCCTTACATGTTTGTACAATTGCTGCCGACCTCGGGTGAAATATTCGTTTGTCAATAAAACCCTTAACAACAACATCGCTATTAGGAGGAATTACTACATTTTTCACCTCTGCACTTTTTACAATTTCTAACCGCCATTTTGCTTTCCTCAAGTTCCTTTCTGTTAAAATCATACTACGGAAAGCCAAATGCCACAATGTAGGAATGTCGGGTGTTTGCAAAAAAAAACTTTGAACCATACTTTTCTTTACACTTGTTCATAAGAGGCGTCAAAATATTGGTCCCCAACAAAATTGGCACTCTTGAATTATAACTACTCGTAGGAACTACCAACAGTAAACAAGGTAAACTGTTCTGTTCATTCAACCCAATGTTATCCAACTCCACTTCTATATAACCCAAATCAGGAAGTGTATTACCATCTGCACATTCTATATTCAGGATGGTGTTAAGAGTAGAGATGTTAATATGTGACAAATTGGACTTGTAAAAATCCTGACGGTTGAACCTGTATCCAGCAATGCCAAACATTCCACACCAGCAACACTCACTACACTTTCATTGGATTCACCAACTAAATGTATTTGATCATGTGTCTCATTACTTACAGTTGCGGTCTGTCTTTGGTCCATTGGATACCGCCTTCCATGGACCGGTTTATGTTTAAAGACTCATTTGTCAACACAACTCTACAACCCTTCTTAATATGGCCTTCTTGTCCACACCTCCAACAAACTGGGTTTGATTTAGATGGGGGTTTACCGGGAACGCCATTTGTTCCTTGATTGTACACTGGCACAGAACCATCCCAATTAACATTGGTAGGTTGATTCGAATACCAACCTAAACCTCTTCGACTGTCCCTACCCTGAAATGACCTAAATTCCTACATGTTCTGACGAGGTCTATTCTGACTATTCTGTTTAACTTGATTCTTAAGTTGACCTACTTCAGTAGTTAACCTTTTAACCATACCTGTCAACTCTTTAACCTCTAACACCTCATCTGTATTGGATGCCATTTACACCATATAGCCTGTTTTCCACTTTCAAACGATTTTCTTTGACTACAATCACGTTCTATTCACCTAATTGCCAAAGTCAATTCGCCAACATTCAATATTGTCTCATGTTGAAAAACTGAAACATCTTTAAAAGTAGGAAGTAATCCTTGCCAAAAAACACTTCTAAGCTCTTTATCCCTAACCGCTTCTAAAGGTCTCTCACCCTTACAGACTTTACTATATAACTCCTCTACTCTACAAGCCCATGCAGTTACGGTCTCAATAGGTTCCTACTTAGCACTATAAAAATCTGCCTTCAAAGACTCAGGTTCTTCGCAGATACCATAAACACTGTCTAACTTCACAAGTAATACTTCGATACTAGCATCTACACCTGAAAATGACACCGTTTTAGCTGCATCACCTCTGAGCGACCTACGTAAAGCCTGAACAAGCACGTGTTCCGGATAGCTTGCTTTGTTTATCAAACAGTGTACTTCATATTGCCAAACATCGTAAGTAGCCTCACCTTTACCAGTTTCACCCATAAATATGGATAATCTCTGTGGTTGAGTAATATTAGTCAATGCTTCAGTCAACTGATTGATCTCACCACCCACCTTACCATGAACAGTCTCACTGAACTTATATTCTGAAGAAAACTCACTTGGTATGACGATACGAAAAAATCAAACATCCATTTTCTCAACTGACAAGGGTTATCTGCCTTTGGTAAAAAAAACCATATATTTTAGTGTTTGAATTAAAATATCATAATCGGAATCACTATCTGGTTCCATTTTGGATTCGGCCATTTGGACAAAATTCAAGAGATGAACAAAGAGAGGACCCCACTGATACTAGCAAACCAATACATGTGTTGCTGGATTACCCAACCCATCAAATTCTAAGCTTCCTCAAAGGATAAAATGATTGGTTATGTTCAAAGTATTCAGCCTAATGCCCTAACTTAATCTAGGTTTGGTATCAATAACTAGCATCACACTAATATGTTCATTGTCACTATGAAGTACTGTCACTTTCATACAATGTTAGTGTTCACAACAGGAAAGGTCACAAGTCACTAATATATCATGGTATACAACGTGCCCATCAGAATGTTCTGTATACCAAAAGGTTTGGGATCAATCACTGAACCACACAGTTGACTGTCAAATCGGAAACCACTGATAAACATTGTTTTTCTCCCAACTTTCTCCTTTGAAAAGTTTATCGAATAAGCTGGCATTTTAAACAAAGTTAATACTTCCAAGATAAACAACCGCTTGTTCTGGCAAGTGATAGTTCAATCTTCGAGTTCAGCTTACCTAGAAATATTATTAAACACGCTACACACATTTGAGCGACGTCATGGAAAGTAGTGACACCTCGTGAATCATCGCGGTCGTGGGTCTTCAAGAATAAAGATGATCTTCACTGGAGGCTCCATTTGTAACAGCTAATTAATTCATCGCCAACGACACCAAACTTAAAAGAATGAGACGACGACTCGCTGTAAGAGGTCGAGAGATTCTTTATTCAGGTACAACACATCAAAGCGTGAAGAAAACCAACACCCTGAAAGGATCGAATACAACATTGTCAACGTCACTAATTGACACTAGATAATTCATAAAAGTACATTACCTCACATACTAATGGATACGCATCACATTTTAACATTAATACATTAATGTACTATTCCATTTCAATTCACACCTTTGACAGACATCTGCAGTCATCAATACACATAGGATTTTATCTAATCCTATTACACATTGAAATAGCAAATATTTATAACAGTATACACAATTGCTACGTAGACCACATTGCATAAATACAAAAACTCACCCGTTCAAAAAACCAGGTGACCAATACACACACTTGACACCGTGACCCTTTGACCCAGGAACTCCCTTTAATAAAATACACAGGTATAAAAAGAACGTAATTACTGAACTAATTAACATACCACTTTCAATCATTATGCATAAGTCATTCACAATATAAATACACTAACATTAATGCTATCATTGTATCGCCGTCACTCAATACCCTAAACGATACATGCTAATTACGCAAGAAATTAAATTATTCTTTCTTACGGAAACTAATATTACGTATTGTCAACTGCAACAATA
>JAECMU010160926.1:0-12517 GCA_016106625.1 Dracogyra subfuscus | reverse complement strand
GGGAGAGGAGGTCTGAAAACCAAATCTACTAGTACATTGTACTGTCATACACAAAATTTCAGCTTAATATCTTGCAGCATTGGTGTGGGTGTGGCAGTGTCTGAAAAACAAATTTCTAAATCTCCTACATTCATTGACCCTATCTTCAAAGATCATAGGCTAAAGTGGGTAAATAAAATTGTCATAAAAGTTAAACTTGAACTGTAATACATTGTAGTACATGATAAAGCTATAATACAATTTCAGCTCATTGCATTGTGAAAAGACATCCAGAAAACTATAAGTGGGACAGATAGGCACTAGTAGGGGACCAGTAATAATAATAATAAAAAGACATTGGATACAAATGCTCTTAGTTTGGCATTACTGTACATTGCCTTGAAAATGTTTGTACCATGTTGCTATACTTCATACTTTGTAATAAGCAGTTAGACCTAAGAAAATATAAAATATTAATTTATTATGCACGTTTGATTGATCAGAAGACTCTGGTAACTAGGAGGGTGAACAGGAAGGGCCAGTCATGAAATGTGACAGTTTTAATATTCTGTTAAAAAAACAAATAAAATATCTCATAAAATAGCATGATCTGTACATTAATAATTGATAGTTGTTTTAAAAATACACTAATACATGTTTCCTCAAAATCCTATTAAAAAAAGAAGTTTGTTTTGTTTAACGGAACCACTATAGCCCATCGATTAATTCATCATTGGCTATTGGATGTTAAACATTTGTTAATTCTGAATCTTAGTCATCAGAGGAAACCTACTAAAATTTTTCTAACGCAGCAAAAGATTTTTTATATGCACTTTCCCACAGACAGGAAAACAGAAACCACAGCCTTTGACCAGTTGTGGTACACTGGCTGGAACGAGGAAAAACCCAATCAGCTAAATAGATCCACTGAGGTGGTTTGATCCTGTGATGCAAGCACCTCGAGCAAACACTCAACCGACTGAGCTAAATATAAATTGTACTTTAAAAAAGTGAAAATGTTTGAACCAGAGATATTAAAATAATTAACATTTAACCAATTCATTGTTCTTGTAAATTTAAATTGAAAACAGAAATTGTTCAGTTAATGTTAACAGGGATGAACAAAGTAGGTTACTTTAAAGTTTAATATCCCCAACATAGTCAAAGCAACAAAATGTATTGTTAGGGCGAGATAAAAACAACACATGACTGCTTTCAAAACCCAATTTATTCATAACATAATTTATTTGGGATCATTACAACCCCAATTATCACATAATAAGCATTACAACTTTCACCATACTTGAAAACATATTGGTAAATAACATATGGAACAAGAAGTTTATATACATTTTATCAATGTATTCTATAAAGATTACACAGAACTTGTCATTTAAGAAAAGTTGATATTTTCCCCAACAGGTAGAATACATGTAATTTTATTACTCCGTAATAAGTGGGAAATAGTTTTAAAATATGACACATTAGTTTAAGTACCACATAATGGGTAATTTAGCCCACAATACTGACAAATGGCCATCACAATTTTATATATGAGACAGATTGCATTTTACTTTTTTAAATTAAAATAAAATGTTGGTCATTTGTCACTCTAAAAGCTTTTAACAATTCAGTATTACTTCAGTCAGAACATAAAGCTGATAACTATTAAATCACTTATTATTATATATACTGTGAAACCCCTCTAAACTGGACACCTCTTGGACCAATTAAGCCAGGTTAAATTCTGTACTGATTTTTAAAAGGGGACTGTTAAATCAGTGTCCAGTTTTAAGAGGTTCCACTGTGTATTCAATATTAATATAAACTGCTCCAGGGCCCTGGTGGATAAGTGATTCAACAGCTAGTTTAAATTAAACCTGTGACCAACTGAAAGTGATACAGGGCTAGCTTTGGGCGAGTACAAAGTTTCGCCAAATTATCCATTAATTCAAAACAAGGCAAAAACAAAGATATTTTTTAATATGCTGTGAACTTATTTCACCAAATTCAAATACAATTAGTTTATAGTTTTTAAAATTCAAAATTATCCATCTGCAATATGTAAAAAGCAAATATGAAAAAAATACCACATTACAAAAATAATTGTGAACAAACTTAATGCTTACAGAATCTTACCACAAATGTAATGGAATGTTTTTAGAATTTAAGTACCACATGGTTTGAGTGTAACATCAAAATTTAAAATAACCCTGTCATATGTGATTTCACAGCAATGTTTTAGCCTAATAACAGTGGTGCATTTTATACCCACCCCCTTCTATCACAATACTTGTTGGTCTCAAATGAATAGTAAGTAAATTCCAGAACCAATAATACATCGGCTCATAACAATTTTAATGAACAAAACAAACTCTGTAATATTAATTTCTCTTAAAGATTTCAAAATAATTAACCACTAAGGTCACCAATAATCATTAAAACTATTTTAAATCATTTCAATCAACACAAATAGCCAGATCCAGTAAGCAGTGTCAATATCTTAAGCAAAAACAAAGTGCCCCCCAGTGCCAGTGCAGAAGCAACTCTACAAATTCGGGCAAACATAATACACATCTGGGCAAATGTGTTAAACAGAGGCCTTTTTACCATGTAGTCAGACCTCGTTACAATGACCACATTCGTCCCTGGGTCATTTTGATGTTATATCGAAATTGTTATTATATCGGAAATAGTCTTTTTTTTTTTTAATGACACCACTAGTGAACGCAATGTGAAAAAA
This sequence comes from Dracogyra subfuscus, assembly GCA_016106625.1. NCBI lineage: Eukaryota > Metazoa > Mollusca > Gastropoda > Neomphalida > Peltospiridae > Dracogyra > Dracogyra subfuscus. The sequence goes on along the minus strand of JAECMU010160926.1, from coordinate 9,795 downwards.
AAAATATACATAAAAGTTTTAAACTATTATCATCAAATTTGTATTATTAATAATATTAATATATTACAAAAACAATTTAAGGACACATAACCACATGCAAGTTAAGAATATAATTAATTAAAAAAGTGTTCAGTGACGTGTTAACATTAAAAATAGTTTGAGCATTCAGTGTTTCTGCCAGAAAGTAATTTTTGGGTATGGCGCTATGAAAATGAATATTTATGATGTGTGTGCTGAATGAATAGTGGGTATAGCGCGCCTCCCCCATAAAGAAAATGGGTTAGGTTTAAGAAAATCATACAGTGATAATAAAGAGTCATTAAATTTGTCAAAAGGCCAACTTAAAAAAATAAAAATTTGGATATGGCACCATACCCAATTTACTCTCTGGCAAAAACCCTGGCCTTATATTCTTTTCTTTTTAAACCCTGCTAATGATGTCAAATTAAAATGTATGTCAGTGTAAAATGCACTCTCGATTAAAATATGGACTTCATCTTCGACACATTTATACAGAGGGCAGATTTACTGCTCCACAGGAAGTTCTCATAACGGCCTACAATTGGTACCTACTTTGTTTACATGACGTCATAAAACTAGTAGATTTCATTGTTCAAAATTAATCCTTGAATGACTAAAGGCTTATTTTCAAAAGCAATACACATCTACAGATTTGGCCAACATCAGTAAGTCAGACATCATGTGACACTGTCGGTTCCTAATGAGATCAAGGATGCACTTAGGCTGTGTACTGCCAACGCGCTACACCATATGTGATCATGTAATGTTGTTGTAAAGAGGTGTTTTGGGATGTCAGATGCAAGTTTGTTCCTAATTTGCACTGTCAGTGTTGGAAGGTGTGAATCCCAGTGTAATGAACAGAATAACATTGATGTACGTTTGCTCCTGACAATTTGTTGTCAGATGGTGTAAACGTCATAGTAACGATGGTCGTTTAACAAGGTCTGACTGTATTTCCATCATTCTACCCACAAAAATAGTTGTGACTCATGTAAAAATATGTAGTGGTTCATCTGCAACCCTATATAGCTGTTTGACAGTAATGCTAATACATGTATGAAAAAATATTGTTATCCACATTTGAGCATTTTTGTTTAATTCGGCAAAATCCAGCCTGCCTCCCTACAAAAATGGGAGCATGTATGTCTATGATCAAAGTGGAGAGAGAATTAGTGTATTTTCGAGAGTTCTATGTTGGGGCTAGTGCAATAACCAATTGCAATTATAGCTTGTGAGAAACATAATACTGGGCTAAACACAAAGGGTAAAGATAAACATTTTCTTGTACTTGATTGGCCACAGACACCAGTTTTACTATTAACAACAATACAGACACAGATATAAGCTATTTACAATAATAACATCACTACACATGTACAAAATAACAGAACCAATACCAAGAAGTATGTAGTAAGCATTTATAAATAATTTCATTAACAGAACAATAATTGGGTAGTAAAAATAAACAATTTTATAACAGAACAATATCATGGAGTTTGAATAAATAATTCCAGTAAACCATTTAGAATTTTAGAAAATCTGAAAAATAACCACAAAGAGGTAATATATTTTAAACATGGATACACAAATCTAACTGAAAACAGAGTTATACTTTACAACAATACTGATTATATGTTTTTGACTAATCTCAATAATGAAGAAAGCATTTTCAGCATAACATGTAGTAAAATTAGTGGAATATTTTCAATAGCCCAAATGTACTTTGGCGATATAGTCATGGCTAAAGGCTGCATTGCTTAAGAGAGATGCATAAATGTTAAACATTTGTACTTACAATCTAACACTGTACAATCTAACATCTTTCAAGCAGTTTGGTTCATTATGATACAGAGAATAACAAATTTTTCAGTTTTCTCTGTCATTCACACAACTTCCAAAGAAAATTAAGACTTTATACCTTGTGCCTAACATAAATCAATGCTGCTGTTAGCAAAATTCCAAATCTTAATTTACCTCTAATACCACTACCTAGCATAGTCATTTGAAGGGTTTCAAACCACATATGCATATATATTACCACAACCCAGGCCTCTGAATATTGTGTGAATGATCGTTTCGCTCGCACAAGTCTAGTTCTGCATAACCCATTTTTCGTTCTCGCAAAAAAAAATAGAGACATTAAAAAATATTTTACTATCACTTGTCACTGTTCACATAATGATATATTTGTCATGGGTTACTCAAACTGAAATGGGTTACCTGAAATATATTTACATAACCTATATTTGGGTTATACAAACTTTCAATTCTGAGAAGACTGCAACCTACACAAAACCTACTCATAAATTTCATTGACACTGAAAGACATAGGTTATGTATTTTCTATATTCATGTTTTAAAAATGTGCTGTACAGGTCATGCACTTTCTCATCAAAAACTCCTTCCAACAAAAACACTCCTTGTCAAATGTTGATAAAATCATTTGTGACATCTACATATAAAACCCCTGCTCATCAGGCAATGCTACTTAGTATGTATGTTGACATAACTTCTCTCTCACAAACTAAATAATTCACAAATATATGCTGATAAACATATTCATTAAGACATTAAATACCAGAATGAACACAGCTAATATTAAAGCAGAATATGTTTTGATCAAATAAGATTTATATTCCATAAAGTGAAGTCTGCAATTATATTACACTTATTGCACTGCCTTATTCTGCATCGCTTCATCATGTTTGCACCATGTCACTTTCAGAATGAACACTGTTATCTTAACTGGTGAGTGATAACACTATTATTTCACTGGGATTTTGAAATATTTTGCTAAACGTTATATAACAATAACCATAATGAATAACAAGCATAATAAATACAATGCTATTTTGTTTCATAATAAATATATAAAAATAAAATTTTCATCACCACCACCTTAACACTGACAAAAAGTGTGCTTATGGCTTATACAAATTTTGATATGTTCTCCTATGTTGCGAAAGCTGTAAGTTTTATTTCTGTGGTGCATAATATTGTAGATTATCCTATTTTGATATTTGGATATAAAGCTAATAAGAATCTTCATTTCTTTTGTTGTTAAACCAGTTCCCACTCTCCTTCCTCACTGCCCGATGAAATGGTGCGATGCAGACTCTGGTCGACAGACAACTGACGGTGGAGAATATACTTCATGTGGCAGTGCTGCATCTGACCCTCCATGCTTATAGCCCACAGGTCGTCAGAAGACGAGACTATAATCAAAATTATAAAAGAATGAATGAATTAATCTTTAAAAACACACTAACACAAAAATGCACATCAGATATTGGGAGTCAAACACATGTATGTGGATTCAAAATGATAAAAACAACATTATCAATGCAAGGCTTATCAGCAAACATATACAGTGAGCATAAACACAACTGAATTTTATTATTTTACATGTTGCAGACAAATAAAATTACAAAATAAAAAAATACAGACTGAAAATCCAATAATGTTAGTCAATTTAAGTGGCAGTGGCAAGGAAAAGAGGGAAGATGTTGACAAGTTGAGCTTAATTTTAGAGAAAGCAATGATGTCAGCATTACAAAACATTGAATAAAGAGTGATTGGTATTAAGTAATTGTTCCATGACCACTATGTTTAACATTTGCAACTGCTGGTCTTACCAAATATACAAAGTGTGTTATGTTCATATATATTTTTTCTTTTCTTTGGTAATATATTTTTGATGCAAATCATTTGTTATGGAACAAAATGACCATAACTGCTTGAATAAATTGAGAAATTATTTTGACAAACACACCTCTCCCTCCCCCTAAGATAACCCTCAACCCTAAGAGCATTATAGAATTTTTTAATGCTCCATACTAAGGCTTTCATCTGTCACATGCGGAACTCTGAACATCAAGCACCTGTATAGGGGGAGAATTTGGGGGGGTCAAAACCCCTTCCTGCTCAAACAAATTTTCTTTTTGTTCAATATATTTTCCATGAGAACATGAATGACTTGACTCCTCCCTCCAGCTATACATTTAGGCTGCTTCAGTCTAAACACCCCCATGAGAAAATTCCTTCACACGTGCTTGGACATACTATTTCATTTTATTTCATATGAACAATTTCTCTTTGAAAACTGCAAAGCACAAAGATCTCATTCAGGTATAATAGTGTACAGGACCACCGTCTAGAATTAAGAATAGCCACACTATTAAAAAATTTACCTGACAAGTGTGAAAAGACCCCTGGAAGTTTCTTCCAATAATCACCACAAACATTATCCAAGCTGATCCCATATCGAAACAGCACTTCTCCATTAGGATTGAGAGCCCAAACACCAGTTTTACTGAGTGCGAGTTCCATTATTTGTGTACCTACAAGAAAAAAAAAGGAGTCAACATTAGTTGTTCAAATACTGGTGCTTTAATACACATTTGTGGACTTCAGATATCATGTGTTTTACACTGATTCATAAGCATAAAAAATATTAGAAGTACATTAAATTAATTCCATAAATGTTTAACAAAGTATATCAATACAAAATAATTGGCTTGCTTTAATTCAGAATATAAATGCTGTTCCATTTTACTGAAAACTTGAAACATACAAAACATTATTTAGAACAAAGAAAACCCCAAAGAACTTAAAAAACTAAAAAAAAACCCTCAACACATTAAAGAAAAACAAAAAATCAGCTATCAACCTACTCATGGCTCGACAGTAAGGATTGTCCGCCTCTCTGGGACATGTAGAATTTACTGGGGACATGTGAATATCCCATATCACCTGTCCGACTGGACAGGTGCTTCAAAATCCGATGATAACAAAACATATACAATGACATGTGGTATATCTGATGGGACAGGTAGTTTTATTTTTTGCATGTCCTACAGAACAGGTGCCTTAAAAAGTTAATGTAGAGCCCTGCCTACTCACTAATACATTTGATGACAATAATAGTCATATTTATTATTATTTTAAAAGTTATTAATGATGTCCTAATGATCTGTGTTTTTAGGTATTGATTGACAGAGGATGGAACAGATGTTATTACCTGGAACGTGAATCCACTCGCTTCCTATCGGCATATTGTCAGTGATTCCAATCCTAACATATGCCAGTCTGCGGTTGTCAATTGCCCACACCTGAAATGTTCATCTCATGTTTTAGGAAGAGATATGATTTTAGTGATCCATAACAATATTTTTAATAGTCAAAATGTTTAATTATAACCAGTATTAAATACACATCATGAACAACTTTACACATTTAGTTGCTATGTTTGAGTACATAATAATTATAAATTACACAAACTTGTCTTTTAATCTTTTTCTCTATATTTGTAAAATAAATTGTATTAAAAACTACACATACAACATGACTAACTTAAAAAACATAATAATCATACGTTATGCAGGATATATAATCCAAACTGCTAATTACCATCCAGTCTAGTGGTCCAACTATAACTTTAGTGAAGACAATGTCCGAGAAGGAGTCAATGGGAAGCCAGGCGGGACTGAGCTGCTGGTCCTGAGGAGCCTTGGCTCCTATTCTCTGATAGACGTGTCCCTCACAGTCCACAGCCCACACAAACATGGCATTACAGCTCACATGTACCAGCTGAGAGTCACCTGTAGAAAATATAACATGTAACACATGTATCAGCTGAGAGTCACCTGTAGTAAATATAACATATAACACATGTACCAGCTGAGAGTCACCTGTAGAAAATATAACATGTAACACATGTATCAGCTGAGAGTCACCTGTAGCAAATATAACATGTAACATGTATCAGCTGACAGTCACCTGTAGAAAATATAACATGTAACATATGTATCAGCTGAGAGTCACCTGTAGAAAATATAACATGTAACACTTGTATCAGCTGAGAGTCACTTGTAGCAAATATAACATGTAACACATGTATCAGCTGAGAGTCACCTGTAGTAAATATAACATATAACACATGTATCAGCTGACAGTCACCTGTAGAAAATATAACATGTAACACATGTACCAGCTGAGAGTCACCTGTAGAAAATATAACATGTAACACATGTACCAGCTGACAGTCACCTGTAGAAAATATAACATGTAACATATGTATCAGCTGAAAATCACCTGTAGAAAATATAACGTGTAACATATGCAGTGATCCAAATAAGCACGTCTGTTTATACTGACAAGTAAAAATGGACATGGACAAACAAATGTTACCTTCATGGTTGTGTTATGGACAAAACATTTGTTTTAATACAGTTTCACTTCAAGCAGTACAAAACATCATCCTTGCACTTGATTGAAACAACCATTTATTTGGACAAGTGAAAATATTGGCAGACCAGTAGATGTCAAGATATACTTGTCCGGCGGACTAGTAAACAGTTTGTTGCTTATTTCTATCACTGGAATGTACTAGTTTGGTGTCATATGGACAAATATAACATAAAACAAATATGTTCATGTTCAAAATCAACTAGAAAATTAAACATACAGCACACTTGTATCAGATGAGAATAAAAAAAGAAAGAAAATATAGCCTAAAAATATATGTACCAGCTGTGAATATCACCTACCTATATGATTCTGAATGACAACATTTAACAACACCACAGTATGAAAATTAATATCTGCTACTGACCAATACAACTCGTATGCAACAATAAAGAATTACCTAATACTATTTAAAAATATGATACAACTCTATGCAAAAGTCAATAATAAGTTTGTTAACTGCATAAAATGATTAAACTTAAATTAAAAATAATTCTTCTAACTCTACCTAATTGTGACAGATCCAGTTCTGACCAGTTTGAACCACAAGGGCAGTAAGGACCCATTCCAGCTCTGACCAGGACGTTGCCAGTGTTATCCAGACCCCACACAGAGATCGGTCCAGCATGAAGACTCACAAACAAGGGGGACGGAGTCACCCAGCTTCCTTGACTCGTGGAGGCCGAAAATGTGACGAGTTCTCCATTTGGCTGCTGAGCCCAGATTTGGCCTGTTCAGTTAATAACAACCAACTAGTTAGTTACATTGTATAAGTCAAACTTGTCATGCAGTACATTTAAGAATCTATGTAAATATTTCATAAATATCTAGCAACTGTGATGTCACTTTTGTTATTATGAGAGAACTGAAGTTTAAAGTTTACCGCTTAAGTGAGAATGATTATAACTCTTGCTAGCCTACCATAATTATAGGCATTTTTGTTGTCATTGTGACCTTGACATACACAACCTTTGTCTCTTTGGACATGGGGGTAGGACATAGCCCCAGTGGTACACCGTTTGCTCGATGAGCAGTCGGTGTGAAATCAATCCCCGTTGGAGGGCCCATTGGGCTATTTTTCATTCCAGCCAGTGGCTGTGGTATGTACTACCCTGTCTGTGGGATGGTGCAAATAAATGATCCCTTGCTACTAATCGGAAAGAGTAGCCTATATCTGTGTGGTCCTTAACCATATGTCTGACACCATATAACAGTAAATAAAATGTTTTGAATGTGTCATTAAATAAAACATGTCTTTCTTTCTTTCTTTCTTTCTTTGGACATGATTTAAACAATATTTATTCCCAATTATAATGCTGGTTGGGGATTGGCCAACATGCCTCCCCTACAATTTGAAAATATAATTCAGGTTTACACAAGATTCCAAATCTTAAAGGCATATTCCCATGGACAAGTTAACAAATCTATTCTCAACCCCAACTCTACCAAGGATTACAAATAAAAGTAACCTTGATTATTACCAAGATGGAAGAAAAGGTGCATTATTTCTATAGTGACGTGACAACTCCCAGGGAGGGGGGTGGGGGCTATAAACAAAATATAAAACAGAATTATGCATGACATCAGAAGCCAAAAGAGAAGCCATAAATTAATTACCACTGGACCCACTATTAAAACAAATTTAGAGCAAGAAAAACATTTTAGATACAAATAATATTGTTACCCCATTCAAGGTCAGCATTGCAGGCTGAGATTGTTTTCCAAACTGTTGAGGAGGCCATTTCCATCAGCTGGGCTTCTACCCATCGATAACCTGGAATATAAATAATGGTGAAACTTGAATCCTCGTGCAACATTTTGGCATGACATTTACTTTGAAACAGAATTTCAACGTCAGATACTTAATTCCCCAGAATGCTGATGAATCATAATTAAAAGTGAAACCAAAACATCTCAGCTATCACTATGACACAAAATCATCAGAATTAAAACTCATTTCACCAAACATTCTTATTAGCTGTACTTATTGAGTATAGGGTTGAAATTGAAATGACTAAATGAGTTATAAAAAATAACAAAACCAAACAAAGCACCTAACAACATCATAATATAAAGGTGAACTACATTGTAGTTATGTTTATGTCTGCTACTAGCAGTTATAAATTTGTTGAACTATAACAGTAAAATGAGTAATAAGAATTGAAGTTTAGACGTAGATTCAAGTTTACATGTGAAATTAGGCTTACAATGTTTAGTGAAATTGTTTGACCTGTGCTGGGACCAGTCTTTCATATAGCAAATTTAAAATACAAAACGGTGTTTTTTCTTCATACAAGTATTATATTTTTAATATTATTGTTTTGTTGGGAGGGTGCATTAAAGTCTAACATAATGCCATAAATAAATTAAGCTCATTATTAACTTTACAGACTGAAACAACATAACATGAATTTCAGGACGATAATTACTCCTCAAAATTGTCACATGACCATAACATATACAGCAGCAGTCACCGATTGCATCGTCTTTTGTTTCTGTGCCTCAGTGATTTTACTTTTTGCTGTCCAGTGAATAAATAATTACTTGTGTGCAGTGATATGTTGTTACAGGTTGAATTATTTATTTTTCTGCTGTGATTTATCAGTTCTAAATTATTTTTCACTGCATGGTTACGATAGTAGTTGTTAGCATTGCTCATTTGCTGCATTGATTGAGATCGCGATTACCGTGTTTGTAATAATTAAAGGGAAAACAAATACAATGAACAAGAAAAGCACAAGTCTATTTGTTGACAGTATTATTGAATCAATACAGCTGGACAAATGATGACTTCGGCTTATACACGAGGCCGATGATTTTGTACTAGATATTTAAGGTCAAACTAAGGGGTCGGCTTATCCACGGAGTCGGCTAATACACGGCAATATACGGTATACATTAACAACATGTGACAGTTCACAATAATATGAAGAATTGTCAAGTGACTATATCAATTTACCATCAATGACTACTTTATGTTTCTGATTGAGCACTATTAGTTTTGACTCACCAAGAAAGTTTCCTCTGCAGACATGAAGAATATTTTTGTATTCAAAACACACCCAGATTCCTGGTGCACCAGCTGCGATCAGACCTCCCCTACTGGTGCTTAGAAGATAAGACAGTTTCTGTGGATCAAACTTCCTTGCTAGAGACCGTAAGGCATCAATGGCAGTTGCATCTTGAACAAAGTATTCACTCAAGGGAACCTTCAGATAAAAAAGAGACAGGGCTGCAAGAATATTTTTAAAATCTACTAGCCATGGGATCAGTGATTTACTAGCCACAATTAAAAATTCACTAGCACTACTGTAAGTTAATACAATTGTACTAAACAATAGTAGTAATCAGATATGTCACCAACAGAGGGAGATGGCGCTTAAAACACCAACATTGAGGCACAGAGGGAGATGGCACTTAAAACACCAACACTGAGGCACAGAGGGAGATGGCACTTAAAACACAAACATTGAGGCACAGAGGGAGATGGCGCTTAAAACACCAACATTGAGGCACAGAGGGAGATGG
>JAECMU010160923.1:0-14543 GCA_016106625.1 Dracogyra subfuscus | reverse complement strand
TTGTATTGAATTTCGTATTACTTTAGGCTTCGGGCGGTGAGGAACATTTTTGTGACGTACTCCACCCGAAGATTTAAAAACATTATTTTAAATTATGTTAGTTTTCTGCACGTTTAAAAAAAAAACATATTTAAATACATCGTACTGAGATGTAAATCCCATGTTTGTATATGCCATATTTAATTACATATTGACGTTTCCTTCTTCGGACGGTGAATACAGATTTTGTTATGTAGGGCTACAGCCCTAACATGAAAAATAATTGTGGGTGGGTTTTTTTTCTTCAAAAAAGTAAATTAATAAAAAATTCCTTCTTTTTTTTAACATATATAAATACATCATGCTTAGGTATATCTTTGTGCCAAATATGTACAATGTACACCTCGGCATTCGCAACCGAGTACTGTTGTTGTCTCAAGCTGTAAATAGTCTGTCACCAAAGTACTATGCGGTGTTTGTGTCCAATCTTCGGATACAATCCTTTAATAAACCGTAAAAAGACGACCCCGATCGTTTAAAGTGTTTATTTTTACACACAAAGGCCACGTAGTACCGCATTGTTGGACAAAAGATCGTAAGCCCCTTACTCCATATATAAACAGTTAACAACAATGGAAGCGTACTCGGCTCTGACGTCACTTCCGGGTTTTTCCGAAAGCTCACGAAGAAATATGCATAAATCATGCTTTGATACTGATCGGTGTAATTTCTTCATTTTAAGATAACTACACATATTTTATTGTTATAAACTTATTTGTATATTATTTTTATATAATTTTTCTTTTAAAATGAGCTATAATATGGTTTCGTGTCATGTTTCCTTTAACATGCACATACAGAGCAAGCTGTTATAGTGCACACTTATGCCGGCTCTTATGTCCAGGAGAGGGTTTGAGGAGGGGCTGCCCATGTTGGCAAGTGCAAGAGAGCACCAGCAGCCCAACCAGGGTCGATAGTTGGCAGAGGCACATGTGGTGCTAATGAATTTTGAATATGCCATAGGATTAAGCAGGGGGACAATATTTTGAAATCTGAGGTAACCGGAAGTCGGTTCACATGGTTTTTACCTAGGTAACCAATTGTTCGGTTACGTGATTTATATTTGCGTAACCTGTGGATTACCTTAACGGTTACCTCAAAGTTACATTGAAATTATATTTTAAATACATAATTTTTAGCTCAAACATAAAGTTAAAACAAAATACAAAAGAAAACTTTTATAAAAGTTTCTTTAATGCTTGCAAATCGAAAGACGTGACTTGTAGATGTTTATTTTGTTTTCATATGATCATAGCGTTGTAGATTTATTATTATTATTATTATTTTATACAATTGAAGGAAAAATGTCCATTCCCTGGTTCCTGAACTATAAAACAGGCTACTTATTGGCGCATGATTACCCGGTAGATTAATAAAAATAAATCTTATAATACCAGTAACATAAAAAGAAAGACCACAATTTGACACTGATGTTTTGCGGTGGTGATGCTATATTCACTTTATCGCTGGTACTTCTATACTACAGTGACGTTCTAAATGTTTGTTATTTAAAGCTCATTATTAGTTTAATTTTTTTTTACGTTAAAACCATTTTCAACCTTTGTAAAATTATAGAAAATCCAATATTATGTTTACATATATTCCTTTAGAGATAGAATAGCAGCAGATAATTTAGGCGCCTTAGCGGTTGCAATACATGTATACCGTTGTCTACTGGTTTGCCACGAATCAAGTACTAAAAATCAGTCCTAAACATCTGTAGGCATACTAGTAGTATGTCTGCATGAATAAACTTCCTGTACTTGTGAAGTTTGCAAGTTTTAATTTCTGAACATCTACGTAACCGATTTGCGATTCGCATAAATTTAATTTTGCGTAACCGACACGTGAACAGAACGGCGGTTCGCGTGAAATATTGTGCCCTGATTAAGTCCAAAATATAACAGATGGCACCATTTTCTTGAGGTAATTTGGAATGGTTCATCAAAAATAAATGTAGTAATTTTGACTTTGTTTGCATAGTTTAAATAGTTAAACTGTAATAAAAAGAACATTGGCAAGATTTAACTTGTGTGGTGGTTATAAATGTAAATGTTTTTTCTGATTGCTGGCATCCTTTTCTCAAGCAAGTTTAACATTAAATTATGTAAATAAAACAAAGAGAGGCAATCAAAGTATGACTGGCATTGTACAAATGGATACTGGTACATGGGATACAGCAGAGGCTGTTAAAAATATTGTTAAATTACATTACGGTCACTGTCGTAAGCTACTACATTTTTTTGTCAATTGAGCTTTCATACACAACGCGGCTTGTTTCCTTTGATGTCCAGTGTGCAGACTGATTGATGTTTTTCAGTGTGAAAAAAAGTGTGCATTTTAAAATAGCTAAGCTGGATGTTGCTAATTATAACAGAGGTGCACCGAAAAAACCAACAAAAACAAATGTGGCTGCCAATCATGAAAAGGGGTAGCATAATACGAAAACAAGGAGGCAAAATGCAGTGAAAAACTTATATTATACAAAAACACGGGGCATGTGCATGACTACGGTAGTTCCATCAAGTAGTACTAACTAAACACCCATTAACTCCAACCGGGATCCAAACACTTGTGTTAAATACTGGCAGATAATGTTCATACACGTTTATATATTTTGCCATCAGTGAGGAGCTTTACAGATAGCAGTGATTTTTATCTGGCTGCACAAAAGTACCATCTGTTACCTGCCCCTATCGACGGCATAATACATGTCAGCAGTGGTAATTGTCGCCATTAAGTTCGAGCTCTGAAGTTCATCACTTCTTAGCTTGAAACAGCTTTTCAACCTGATTGAGGAATTTTTCTTCTCTTTGTTTCAACACTAAATTTTTAAAAGTTAATGTCAATAGAGATAGGCAGTATTGACATTTCTGGTTCAGTATTGGTATTTTGGAGGTGATTTACCTTGGTATCGGTACGGTATATGGTATTGATACAATAACTATACAGAGCAGGTGGGTTTTTTTTCAGTATACCGGTACTCTGGTTTAAATGCATTTCCGAGTCAAGTCTTAGTAGACTCTTACCTGTTAATATCATCTAAATTAAATTAAATTTCATACACAAAGCTCTCATCTCTTCTTTTCAGCTATTTTGCATTTGTCAGATATAATATTGTTAGTGCTTTACTAAATAACGGATAATATTTTTCAATACCGAAATCTCAGTATTTTGAAATTTGCTTAGTATAGTAAACAGTATTGATATACCCATACCTGTCAGTATATATACAGTATACCGCCCAGCTCAAATTGTTAATTGATTTAATATTCTGTTATGATTATAAAGTTAATACAGGTACTTTACAAAAAATTTCTAGACATAGTATGTAAGTTTAGTGTTTTCAATTAATTTTTTACAGAAAAAAATTATGATGAAGAAACACTTGCTCAACAGAGGGACATTGAAAGACAGGTATGTTTGTTTTATTTATAAGATATCCATAAATTCTTATTTAATTTTTGAGGTAGGTTATCATGGACTTAATTAAGGCTCAAAACAGGAAGAAAAATGTGGCCAGTTGGTTAGGGTTTTTTAGTACCATGAATGCATAAATCAATGTTTAACAACATCACAGCACAAATTGTGCTAAACAAAAAAAAAAGACCTGCTAAGAATTAAGACTGCACAGAGTGAGGTGTGAGTTTTGGATAGTGTGTGAAAAATTAGCTTGGCACCTGAAACTGTCAATTTGAAATTGATTAGATGGTAGAAAACATTTTGTTCAGTATTGTCACAATTCGCTATGCACGTTTCAGAAATGTCTACACATTTTTAAAACATTAAACAGTATTTGCTGATCAATTTTCAGTTGACTAGATGTACTGCTAATCAATATTTTGAAAACAAAATGTTCCCTGGATGGTGTTGACATTTTCGTCTGATGATATCCCATATATGCATTCAAAGGGTGAACCGTTTGGGCTCAGAACTGGTCATGATTGTGTGTTGATGTTTTGCTGCTGCAAGTACATTTTCACAGTGACCAGTTGACTACAGTGAGCATGGGCCTTGTCCTCCTGGGAAAAAACCCGTCATATAACCTGACAAGCAGCAGGCTTGTATTGATCAGGAGCCTAACTTGAACAATATGTAGTTGGCATCTAGTAGCATCATGTATTCTGGGATTCATATTAGAAATGAAATAGCTATTTTGAACAGTGTGTATATGAAGAATGGTTTAATTATGTATTGATTGTACTATTAAAAATTGCTTCTCTGTTTGACAGAGTAATTTGAAATATAATAAATTCAGTTAAAATTAATCATGACTACTAGACAGTCGAGGAAAAAGCCATGATTACACCACGTAAGTATGAGTAGCTTAATTTACAATTTATGTTTTTTGGGGAGGTGAGAGTCTAAACTGTTTACATCATCTTTTGTAAAATCATGTTTGCAGCATTAATACAAACATATATAAAGCATATCTCCATTACTTTTCATTTGTGATATTGATACGAAGCTTACTAATAAAGGTATTTTTTGTTTCAGATAGCTGAGCGGAGTGACCTAATAAGCAAGCTACTGACACTTCAAGAGCTAGTGGAGGAATACGCCAAAGAGGATGAAGTTTACAGACTTAAACTAGCTGTAACTGTTTTAATTTTTGTCACCATGTTACTGTGTTTCGTATTTGCACTTTTCATTGTTACAAGATTATCCCCTAAAGAGTACATCTACATGCATCTTTTCTGATGTACAAACCGTGTCATTCTTTGGCTAACTTGTATACAAATCAGTTTATTATGTAGTAACGTTTAATTTTGTCCTCATATCCAGTTTTGGTTAAGGCATACACCTTTTGCTAAACAGACACAAGACCTTCACATTCAGTACTTTAGTAGAGTACCATATCTGCTGTTTGTTTAGAGTTAGTTTGAATGCATGGGGAATAGATGATTAACCAGCATTAAAGTTTTGTTTTCATGCATCTCAGAAAGGAGGCAAGCCTCTGTTTAGATCCTAACATCCCTCTTTATTGATTGTTTTATTTTTTTGAATGTCTAAGAACATATTTGCTGTCCTGTATAGTGAGAGTGAATACTAATGACCACCTGCGGTTTGTGGTAATACCAGGTTTCTCTCATTCTGTAGATTTAGTATCATAATTACAGTAACGTTTTTTCATGATCCCTTTTTAAATATTACTATAAAACAGAAACTCTAAACCCCTTAAAACTAGATGTTGATCTCTTGGGTGTTCAGTATAGCCTGGTTTCACTGTAATACTAGTTGATGATCATGTGTAATATAATTTAATGTTAATCACAAAAGTTAGTTGACTTTTACTCAAATATTTGGTAATTCAAAATTATTTCTGGTTACAATAACAATTTTTGTCTTTCTGTCTTTATTTAGGATTTACAGAGCAAATACACATCTGTCCGGAAAACTAGAGGTGATGGAAATTGTTTCTTTCGGGCATTTGGTTTTGCTTACCTTGAGAAATTACTTACTGACAGAGATGATTTGAAAAGGTTTGTTAAAAGAGGAAACTATGAATTAGCTTTTTATTTTGTTGAAAACATGTCTACTTCTTAAATTACATATTTATTTGTGCCACTGTATAAAGATTTTATTCACCAGAATGTAACTGTCATGGAAAGCATTAACATATTTGTATATTATTATTATTATATAATACTTACAGGCAATGCTAGCACATTTCAGAGAGTTATGAATTGATCTCTAAAAGTTTCATCTTGATTATTGCTCTAATATTATGTGCTGTTTTGTAGCTGTCAGTCAACAATTTTGTATCTTAACTTAATAAATGTTTCCTTTTCATTCAATACATTTAATAGTTATTTTATTTCAGATTCAAAGAAGTTGCCAGTAAGAGCAAAGATGAATTAATTACTCTGGGCTTTCCACAGTTCACAATTGAAGACTTCCATGACACTGTGAGTGTAAAATTCCCTTCCGTCAGATTTTTCTGTATTATATAGCCATTTCCTGTCTCCATTTTATAACTGAAAAGTTTTTTTTTACTAATGCGTTATGAAAAAATGCAAAATGTTTGTAGATGATGTTATAATCAACTGCATTCATAATTATAGCTGTATTTTTAATTCACTGATATTTTCAATATTGTTATTGTGAATCATCCAGTTGCCATTTAGTCCTGCAGTTTTGAATTGTTTTTTTTTTTGAGAACAAACATTTTCCTGACAGATCTGCTACATACTTTACATAATTATTTCAGTTTATGGATATCATAGCCCAGGTAGAGAAGCAGTGTTCTCTGACAGATCTACTACACACGTTCAATGACCAAGGGTTATCAGACTACTTTGTTGTTTATTTGAGGTTAGTAGCCACATAAGATGTTCTGTTGTCATTTTAAAAATACCTTTCTTCGCATAGTATTTTATCTACAAGTCAGACATCAAATGTATTGAAGAGTTTATTTTTTCACAGTATTGGAATCTGACCTTACATAAAGAGTTGTATTTAGCGCAGACTTTTTTTTTTAAATATTAAAAATGAATTCATATTTTATTCATACAGGATTTTAAAAAAATAATTAATGCGCTTTCTACCTCCACACACATTTCAGATATATATTTTAATAAGTATCCTTTATGAGCATTCATTCTTAGCAGAATTGTGCACATTCAAGTTTGTTACGGATTAATTTTGTATGCAGTTTGAAAGTACCTGTATGGTGTTTTTATGTGTTGAACAGATTGATTGTATCTGGGTACCTTCAAAAGGAATCTGATTTCTTTGTGAACTTCATTGAGGGTGATCGAACGATAAAAGAGTTCTGTAGTCAGGTAAGTTGTAACCAAATTTTAATGAACGTTATCTAGGTTCTGCATGACTGGACCCAGTTTCATGTCCCTCTTCACTTTCACAATCAAAGATCAAAAGATGCAATGGATATTAAAACGTCCCTGGAATTTATTCCCACATTTTAGTACTGTAGCTATAAATGTTTGTCTTCTTGATACAGTGTTGTGTGTCAATATGATATGTCACATACTTAAACAATGTCAGGATTGGTAGTGAAAGATCAGTATTGACTTGGTTAATGTGTGTACATAATTATAAATCTTCTGCCTTCTTTGCTATATGAGGGTTGTTCAAAATAAATAGATTTTGCATAGTGCATTTATCTTTGCAAAACAATGTGATGTATATTATTGCCGGTCCATATCTTGAGATCCATGGAGGGGTCATTTTAGTCTAAATTGTATTCACAAAGCACATGCTGGTACAAGGAAACTGTTGATTGGTGCTCTATTAAAATTGTAATTTTGGTCAGTTACCACTGATGCTTAATATAAAAGAAATATTATTTTGATACACTGTTATGGAGTTCATTAACATGGTTTTTGTTATATACCAGTGATACTTAAAACAAGCTGTCCGTTATTTTTGAAAGTAAGCGGCAATAGCTCAGTATAGCATTTAAATGAATCCACATAAAACGTTAGTTCCCTGCTGGTCCAACCATCATATACTGTTACATGTCATGTCATGTCATAGGGTTTAACGTGCACATTCAGAGCAAGCTGTTGTAGCACACGCCTGTCGTGGGTGCAAGTGCTTGCGAAGCAAGCTCTTCCGTCCAAGACAGAAAGTTGGATGGGAGGGAGAGGGGACCACCTGCACTGGCAGGTGCAAGGGAGTACCAGCAGTCCGACCGAAATCGGTAGCAGGTGGGAGTGGGTGGTGGTGCTATGGAATTTTGAATGGAGCATTAATAAGCCAAAGAGGAAAAGGTGCGCAGTTTGATTTGAGGAAATTTTGGCGCGAATTTTGAAGGTCAATGTAAATTGTAAAAAAAGCATTCAAGCTAGTATAGGTTTTGACTTGGTATATCGAGAGTAGCTCGTATATATACTGTTACAGATCAGGTTTAACTTTTATGGCGATTTTACCCTCTCTTTTTTTCTTTTTTTACAGAGTTATGGCCCTTGAACATAGGAAATACACATTTGTTTTCCAGACTTTTTTAGTTGTGCAATGTCTCAAGATATTAATCTGAAATTGTGTGTATAGCTTTATTATGTTTTGTTACAGATCAAGTTTAACTTTCTTGACAAGTTATATGTTTTTCACAGAGTTATGGCCCTTGAGTTTAGCAGATCCGAAAACTTGTTGGGCTGGTTAGGGGACATGTATTGCTTGGTTTAGATTTAATGATAGTGATTCAGCCAGCTGTGTCTTATTGCAGTATTTTTTAATATTTTTGATTCTCTTATTTATATGTTTTATTGCAGGAAGTGGAACCAATGGCAAAGGAAAGTGATCATATTCATATCATAGCATTAACCTCGGCACTGGGTGTTCGAGTCCGAGTCGAGTATATGGACCGTGGTGTGGGCCCATCTTGTAACCACCATGACTTTCCTGAAGATTCCAGACCTCAAATTTATCTGTTGTATCGTCCCGGACATTACGATGTTTTATATCCACACGAAACATGCTGACTGCATGTTCTGTCTAGATGTGTCTACTCGTTTATAGTGCTTTTCAAATCATCAACTTCATCATCTGCATGGCATCTTTAATTAACTGGATATTATTATTAGTTTAATAGTATGCCAGTTATATATTAAAAAAACTTAACATTCAGATATTAAGCAAGGAAATTCTTTGCAAGTCTTGTCTTTTATAGCAAAAACAAATAACATTTTAGATGCTGAAGATATTGATTGAAAACTAATGAGACTGCTTGACAGTCCAATTGTAAATATTTGTTAATGAGAAATAAATGCTTTCTTTTATTTTGTGCATATGATTTGTGTGTGTTTTGTGCCATCTTATTTTTGTGATTTTTATCTTTGACAAGTGTCTATAACATTCCCTGATCAAAGAAATAAGGGATCACATAAATAGCAACAGTCTATAGTGACCGCAACCAAAGGCTGCAGGGTCCATAGTGTCGGAAGTTGACTATGTTAGACTCTACTGACATTCAATACCACATTACAAGTTTGTAATATACAGACATTACCACGCTAGTAGTAAATAAAATTGGGTCTACAATTCCATGTGTTACTTTATTTCTTTCCATAACTATAATTACAAATAGGATCAGATTATTTTCATTATTGTATGGTCCTTGAGGAAAACTCTTAATTTTTCCTATAGCAATTTAATTTTTCCTCCAGAAATTACAAATCTCTTGTTGAATAATTCTTCTGTCATATGGTTAATTGATTTGATTGTCAGTCTCTTCATCTTAAACAATTAGAAGTGTCTGTGGTGATGTTAACGGCCCATTGACATGAATTCATGCACCAATCCACAGTTTGGGCAGGGATGTATCCAATAGCCGATGATTAATAAATCAATGTGCTCTAGTGTTTTCATCAAACAAACAAAAAACTTTTTTAACCCACAGATGAGGTGTTATTTGATTATTTAGAAGTGGATTAATTTTATGTTAAACATTTATTTTTATATGTTTGTTTTTAAAGAAAGAAATTGTTATCTCATTGTGAGATTAGATTTTTCAGGAGTGACAATCTTCTGCGAATTTGAAAGCTAAGATCATCACTAAAGTGATCCTGACAGTACTTGTTTGTCACTTTAAGGTATGGTTAACTCAGTTTTACGGTTAGCTTTCAGCTGATTTCATCAAGTGTCATTGTCATTCCTGATTTTAATACAGTAAAGTATTGAGCACCATCTTTTCAACTTTATCAAAAACAGATTGCAATAATAATAGATTTTAGGAAAACAATCCTAAATCAAATTTACAAAATTGGAAAGAACCATCATAACAAGGAAATGCTGTTTTATATCGCTGTTATAGTTGTATCATTAGATACTTTGTTAAATATATATTTTAGCTATTTATTGATGTATGCATCGATACATACGCTAACAAAACATTACATACATTTTGATTTTAAAAACCTATCTGGTTAAAAATATTTAAACATGGTCATTAAATTGCATAGTGATGTTCATGTTAAAATCGAGCAATAAAACATTCCAATAAGTTATAGTTTGTTATACTTCTGCTGTCGACTGACATGTTTTGGTTTCTTCTTTAATAACAAGCATCTTGACATCACAGACCTGATGGTTATAATGATCATGTGGTGGGTTACATAAATAATAACCGATATTAGTGAAATATTAGCTACAGAGCCCCTGGTATGATCATGAATATTTTTTAATTGTATATTTACTTGGGAGTGTATTTTAGGTCGTTTTAGAGTAAATTGTGGAGTTTTATTTCTGAGTACTAGCATTTTTGATGTAGAATGTTCAAAAGAGGGATGCCTTAGAAAATGATATTTGTACAATGTGACCTGTTTAATGCAGATCGCACTGGGGATGTAATATTTATCTGGGATCTTAGAATTTAGAGCATGTGGGGCGTAGAAACTTTGTGTTCTTTGACAGGATTTCGGCTTGTCCAGGGTCTGTTTAGGACGGTTTTGCTGTGTAAAACTCTTGAGCATAAAACCTGGTAAAGCGGGCAGCATAGCCCAGTGGTACAGTACCCGCCTGATGCGCGGTCGCTCTAGAATCGATCCCCGTCAGCTAACCACTGGGAGTTTTCTTGATATAACCATATGTCCGACGCCGATATAACCGTAATTATAATGTGTTGAGTGCATCGTTAAACAAACAAACGAACAAAACAAAAACCTGGTAAATTAATCTACTAGTATCTGCCGGCACTTGTAGGTATTTTTGAAAATTGCCTTTTCGCTTGTCAAAATAAATGCCTGTTTGTTTTTATTGCAGAATAAATTTGATTTGCATTTAATTATAATCACAATTAGCAATATTTCAAATCAATTTGAAATTGATTTGCAACTACTGTCAAAAGGTTTTAAACTTTGGTAGCACCTAAACAAAATGTTCCCTGTATTCGTTTTGAAATTTGTTTTGACAAACGTTTCTTCTAAAACCTAAATTATTATATGTTATAACAGTACTATCAAATCTAATTTAATCCATCAGAAAATGATGTCGAATTAATAAATAAAAAAAAAATAATTGATTCATCGTTTTTTACATACATTATATCGTAATGTCAGAGAAAACCTGATACACTAGCTAGTTTCCGTTAGTACCAAGGGTTCTTTTATACACACCATCTCATAGACGAGGTAAACCACGGACTTGAATAAACCAATCGTGGTGCACTGGCTGACAGCTTGGGGGTCGTCCATAATTTTCACAAGTGTACAAAGAGCCCGCCCCAATTTTCTTTTTTTTAAAGTGTACATCCCCAAAATAAATAATGTTGATCGACATTTTTCATTTTCCAAAAAAAGTGTACGCTGGCTCCTTAACCCCTCCCACCCCCCGCGTACGGTTTGTACGCTCGTGAAAATGTTGAAAATTAATAACTAGTTCATCAAGATAAGCTTCGCGGGTGCCGCCTGCCCGCGAAGTTTATCTTGATGAACTACTTCGTAACTGGTTTGACCTGTCCATATACCATTAGGATTTCGAACACGACTATCCCGAGTCCGGCCTCCGATAAGATAGGGTGTCTGATTCGGGACAGGAATGCACTGGCTGGAACAAAAAATAACCCAATGGCCCACCGAAAGAAATCTACCTCGGATTGACCGCGCGTTAAACGAATGTTTTACCACTGATCAGTTACGTACCGCCCCCTTATTTTTTTCAAACGTTAAGTACAGTATGGAAAATGTAACCCTAACTTGGTTATTATCATGTTTAACCTGAGAATTTATACCAGTATTAAAGTACTCTCCTGCTGCACAGTCAGTCTGGGATCAAACGCCGTTGGTGGGCCCATTTAGGCCCCTAGGCTATTTTTTCGTTCCGTCCAGTTTATCCTATCCTGGGATGGTGCATATAAAAGATCTCTAAATTGCTACTAATGGAAAAATGTAACGGGTTTCCTCTCTAAGATAAAGATTGTATGTCAAAATTACCAAATGTTTGACATCCAATAGCCGATGATTTATCATTCATAAATCTCTGCTTCAGTCGTGTCGTTAAAGGAGGGCACACTTAGGGCATTTGGCCTGGTATGCATATTCAACGATATACATGTATATATATATAATATCAACAAGTACAAGCGTATAGTAAATTAAAAACACGATTAAATGTGACGGCTATTATATATAACGGGCGCAGCCATTTTGTACCATCCCAGTGAATACGCCCTCTGACGAGCTGGTGGTTATGTAATACCTAACGTGTCACGTCAGGAATTAGTCTTGAACTGAAGAAACAAAATATACCAGATTTTTGTGGATGCATCCCAATATTCTTTAATAATAGTCATCCCAGGAAGCTAGCAACAATTACTAGTATATATTATTTTTAATACAAAATAAACCAACATTGTCAAAGTGTTGAAATAACTGTATTATGGTTTAAATTAACCCACGTACTGAAATAATAATCAGAGTGTTTTCTTAGTTAATTGGTCGTTTCTTTCCATGACTGTACCTGTGGTTCTTGATTGGCAGGTGTATATTTAGACGGTCTCCAGAAACTGTGTCTAGACACACTAAAAAGGCGGGCCACTTTTATTAAGATCACATTAACATCAAATTATAATGGACTTTACCAGCCGTCCCCCTTTATTACTGTCAGTAATCCTGTAAAACCTTTGATTAAGTAAACTTTCACAACTAAAATCACAAAACTGGCCAATTACGTAGTCCCAAAGAAAAAAAAACATCACTTGGGTATCGTGAGTGGTCGTTTTTGCTCGAACGTATCCTACCAATAGGCCTAATAATATGCATTTTTTTCTTTGGATTGTTTAAAAGAAAAAAATACTATAACTCTGTTTCGTTATATTAATGCAAATTGAAATATATTTAGTTAAATAGTTTATTATTACTATCAAGTAATTTTACAAGTCAGGTTGATGAAAGCGAAACACCTTGTAAATTAGAGCGTTTGTTTACACTGTACATAATAGAGAAGTTCGACGGAGTTGACGTCACTTCGCACCAAACTACACCACCACAAAAAATAAACAAAATGGCTGCCCCCAATTAGCAGGAATAATCATGGGTTTTTTATTTTATTAATTTGAAAATTACGCGTTTTTCATTTGTTAAAGTGTCATTATGTGTTGGTGGTCCGGGTATGTATCTTTCCAATACATAAGGCTCATGTTGGTGTTTACTCTACCTTTAAATAAAACAAACTAGATATTGGGAAAATCCGTAATTGACCGAAGTGTTCCGAATGCTGCGAACCAATATTACCCGACCGGAACCGCTAGATGGCTACACGTATTTCCTGTCCACCTGGCTGTATTATGTTGACATTTTTTTCTGTCAACATTTGCAAAAGTTATCTATTAAGTATTTAGATTTTTAGATGCATATGAATGACCGAAAAACAGGCAGTGCTTAGATGGTTTAGCAGTGGAACTCCAAATAATTATTGCATCAAGACGAGACGACTGACACATTTTCAGTTTTAAGTGGTCAAGTAATCAACATCATAAGAGTCGTTGTGACTGTCATTGAACATGGCAAGACTGGCTAAACTGCTGATGCGAAAAACATTTATTTTAAAGCTAGGATTGTGCATAGCAATTTTGCTATTAATAGGACCTTATTTTTTCCATCTTTATGATGAATCAAGTGATCACAAATCGCCAGTAAAGAGAAGTGGATCATTACTTGTAAGTTTGTTTAAATGGAAAATGGTTTTGTGATCAGATCGTTTTTTTGTTGTTTTTTTCAACGTCCAAATATTTTACATACCCTATATGTAGCAAAAGTTGTGGCTCCATGTTTGAACTATGGCATGAGTTCGACCCGTACCCCTTTAACTTGGGCCCTTTTCAATGGTTAAAGTAGTTTTAGTGAAACTGTTACCCCCTGCATACAGCAGTGTATATCTCAATAATTGTGGCAATTACCGTCGTTAAGTTCGAGCCATGTCCCAGTGATTGGTTAACTCGCCCCACTATTATGTTCAAAGTAAACTTAAAGTCGCACACCCTAGTTTCAGTTCATAAAAATTGACACTAAATTTGGTTAAACTTAAATATGCAGACCTGGAACACATTTGCAGGGTTCCCACGCATCCTGGAAAACCGTGGAAAGTCCTGGAATTTTATTGTCACCCTGGAAAGTGCTTAAAAACCCTGGAAAAATGAATTAACCTCCTGGAAAGTCCTGGAATTTTACTATTTTTTGTATATATATTTTTTTCATTTAATCATAATTATTTGGAAAATATATTTATAAATGATAGCGTTTGACGTCTGGTTACAAGCTATAGTCTTCATGCAGAAGTAATTATAAGAGGTTGACTGCTACTGGTCAACTGTTAAAATGTATCCACAGTAAGAAGGCGTGGACATAAATGAACACAACTTGTGATTGGTTGAATAAATTATGTAACTGTAAGCATCTTGTTTTTGACATTTGTGAGTTGGAAACTACTGTCAAAGATAAATCATTTAGTAGATAGCTGTAACCAGCGCCTTCCAACAAAATAACTACTGCAATGCGTCTGTGCAGCGAGAGAACGTGTAGTTGACACATTGAAGTCTTAGATGA
>JAECMU010160890.1:0-11366 GCA_016106625.1 Dracogyra subfuscus | reverse complement strand
CCCCCCCCCCCCCTCAAAATAAAAAAAGGCAACTTAAAGTTGTTTTCTTTTTTATGCATCATCTGTCCAGTTGTATTACACATGTATGAATAGCATAACATTTAAAACTGTTTAAAACTCTGGTATTATTTTAATTCTAAGTTTTCTTATACCATAAACCTTTGTCAAAATTACATTAAAAGTATCAATAATATGTCACACATAAAAGCCTGTAGTAAAATGCATAAATCGTGACTCTCAAAATGTATGTTGACCTTTTTCTAAAATATCAATAAAATATCATACAAACAGTTTGCCAAAACATTCCAAAATATTAGTACCAGAAACTAAACAAGGATGAACATCGACAAGAATTAACATAGATCTATCTCATTACAATTGCAATATAAAGAATGTGGATTATAAATTGCTGTAATTAAGCACGTCTATATCTTGCGACATGCAGGAACCTCTAATTTGGTTTCAGAGTAACGTACATTTGATGCTTGTATTAGCACAGTAAATTATGCAATCCACAAAAATAGTTTCACTGCAGATAGTGCAATACCCTGCAATATTAAGAGACAATATTTCAAAATTATAAGCAACTTGAAGTTGGTTCGCATGATATTTACCTAGGTAACCAATTTTTTTAGTTAAATGAATTATATTTGTGTAACCTAAGCAGTTACCTTAAACTTGCATTGAAATTAAATTTAATAATAGTATTTCAAGCTGATAAGCAAAATAAAATATAAAATAAAATATTTTATTTCAGATCAGTAAAGAACAGTTTCTTTGATACTTGATGAAGTCACTTTGAGAACTTGTAATGGTTTATCATGTAACCTATTGATGTTTTATGTCAAATTAGAGTTGTGAAACTGACATGCAAACAAAACAACAGTTCCATGAAGTATTGTATCATTCAATATGTTAATCTCTATAAGTGAAATACAAACAAATACATTCTTAATTAGAAAGGAATGGATCGCTGTCAGTGGGCCCATTAGGCTATTTCTCATTCTAGGTAGTGCAACACAACTGGTATATCAAATGCCATGGTATGTGCTGTTCTGTCTGTGGGAAATCCTTTGCTACTAATGGGAAAAATGTAGTGTGTTTCCTTTCTAAGACTAAAATCAGAATTACCAAACGTTTAACATCCAATAGCCGATGATTAATAAACCCAATGTGCTCTAGTGGTGTTGTTAAACAAAACAAACTTTAACTTTGAATTAGAAAGTAATAGAAAAGTAATGGAATCCATGTAAGTAATGTGTACAATTGACACACATTTGCGTTGTTAAAACAGGTTTGGTTACCTACACATTAGAACCCAATTGCTATGTTAAACATGTACAACAATGGCTTCTAATTCTAACTCTTCACTGGCTTCTATTGGCAATATATAGACTACCCGAATAATGGTTTTCACTGAATAATGTTTTTTTTGTTGAATCAATGTAATTACATGTTTGTAGAGTATTGTCATGAATTCCCATCTTGTTCATCCGTAACGCTGGAATTAATGGATATGAAAGGTTAGAGCTGCAGTCAGTAATCACGATCAGTTTCACCAATTAGCGACATCAATCGCTTCAATATAATACGTAACGATTAAAATTTATTTCACATGCTCTGCATTTTAATGATGCCCAGGATGAAGTATTAAAGCAGTGCGAGCCGTCGGTTTGCCGGTCTGTAATAACATGGCTCAGAGTCGGATAGAACCAATTTGTGCTGTTATCTAATTATTCAGAACAAATATATTGTAATCCACCAATCAACAGTTGCTTGGATAGTCCATGCACTGTTAGATTGCGGTATTGGTTTGTGTTGAATATTTAAGACCTAGACTTGCTTTCTTAGATCCTATTTACATACCTGTATG
The DNA here is from genome assembly GCA_016106625.1 of Dracogyra subfuscus. Lineage (NCBI taxonomy): Eukaryota > Metazoa > Mollusca > Gastropoda > Neomphalida > Peltospiridae > Dracogyra > Dracogyra subfuscus. Next base: position 9,493 of record JAECMU010160890.1, on the reverse strand, counting down.
TAATTAAACTTCAGGCAGATCCATCCCAAGCCAAATCTATGGGCTTTGGACAAAACCTAGACTGGCTATATCTAATTGGTGCAGTTAACTAATTACTTAGAACAAATATATTGTGGTCCTTCAATCAGCATACTGCTTGGAAAGCCCATGCACTGTTAGATTGCGGTATTGGTTTGTGTTGAATATTTAAGACCTAGACTTGCTTGTTTAAACTCTTATTTACATGCCTGTGTATATCCAATTAAAGTTCAGGCACATCCATCACAAACCATCTTTTTTTCTTTCTTTTTTTCTTTTGTTTAACGACGCACTCAACACATTAGAATTACGGTTATATTGGCGTCGGACATATGGTTATGTCGGAAAAAAAACCCAGTGGTTAGCTGACGGGGATCGATCCTAGACCAACCGCCCATCCCAAACCAAGTCTCTAACATGACCAGTTGCTGTTGGGCTTGGGACAAAACCTAGACTGTCTATGTCTAATTTGTGCTGTTACCTAATTATTCAGAACAAATATATTGTAATCCACCAATCAACATGTTGCTTGGGAAGCCCATGCACTGTTAGATTGTGGTACTGGTTTGTATTAGATTGTTCAACACCTAGACTTACTTTGTCCAATGTGTCCAATTAATTCCAGTAGTTTCAATGTCATAGTATACTGAAGTATGGAAACATGTTCGACTGCACATTATATATCCAATAATATAAAATATACGTAATCCAGAATGTCTGTTCTAAGATTTAAAATACATGTTACCCCAGCCTTAAAGCTAACCCTAATATATAAATCTAATGTCAAAATTGAACAAATGATCAGGATCCAATATTTCAGCTTTAATGAAATACCATTTTTGCTGCTAGAATAGTTTATGCCAAGAATGTATCATTGATTATATTTAAAATAGATATTATCCATGAATCAAGGTAAAAGCATGTAGCTTTAAAAAGTAAAAGAAAGGAATATTTGCTTTAACAAATACTTGGCACATTTTTAAACATTTTGAATTTCTTCTATAAAACATCAACATTAGTTGTGTGAGAAATCCATGTTGAATTATATACACCTTTCCTGTTGTTAATCAAGAAAAATTAAACTGTGCAGCTGGCAGTCTGGCAGTGTGAAGATATAGAACATGTTCTATGTTGTCTGTTACTAGATATACAGATCATGTCACAACTTGTTACAACTGATTCAGTGAAAACAAATTTCAACTGTTTCCATTCTTGCCAGCCCCAGGCCCAGACCCAGACCCAGATCCAGTCCCAGGCCCAGGCCCAGGCCCAGGCCCAGATCCAGACCCAGGCTCCTGGCCCCAGGCCCCGGGCCCATATGTAGTGTTTTAGGCTTGAGGCCATTATACCAGCTTCACTTTCACTAACTGTGGATGATTAACCTCCATCTTGGACAGACAACTCGGGTAACTGCAGGTGTGTTATGTGCCCAGGTCAGCATTCATTCATGAATGAAAATAAATTAAAACCAAGGAATTGAATATAGCTGTCTGTAGCAGACATTGCTCATCCTTGGGCTTCATGCAGTGTCACCATGACATATGTTCTCTGCTTTCACTGCTGGTTCACATGGCTATGCATTACAAGCCTGAGGTTCTAGGTCTATTTGTCACTGTCATATGTGGAAGCAACATGACAACTCGGCTTTAAATAATATATTTTGCACATACTCTACAACTTGTGAGTGTTTTAAATGACAAGAATTGAAAGCATTCCATCTACAACAACATCAAAATAGAAGTGATAGAAACAGAAGTAATAAAAACCCCAGTAAACTGTGGAAAAACAAAAAGAAAAGAAAATAAAGAGAAGTGAATTGCCTTTTTTTAAATGCAGAATATGTGGTGATTAGTTAACTTCTGTCTGTCGTGTAATCTTTGTAAACTTTCAGTTTTGTTTCTTTATTGTTGTCTTGCTTGTTTTGTCCACATTGTTGGTGCTTTCCCTGTCATTCAGCTTTATATACCAATCCTTGTTTCTCAAACTACGATCTATACCTTCTAGTCATTTCAATGACCTATGATGTTTATTTATAGAATTTTGAAAGCTAAATTTAAGTTTTTTATATCTATTCCTGTACATGGATTGTTTTCATGTTATGTTTTTATGTTTTTATTCGTAATGTATACAAACTTTTCAAAAACTGAATTCCATCTTTTAGTAATTTCTTATAACTGCTAGTCCAGGGACCTAATGTACCAAACTCCTGCAACTTTTTGATCTCTCTGTACGTTGTTATCTCTTTGTGATATTTCTGTCCGATATACAATATAAAAAGACTTGCTTAGGAGAAATTAAGGTGATCATTAAGCATTAAGCCTTAATATTCTACACAACTCATGGGTTGGGGGTAGAGGGACAACATGTATCAAGTATCTTAACTGTAGTAATGTATTACTATAGCTATGTATGGAACATCCAAATCATGACATATTTAGTATATCCCTAGTGAAATATGAGTACTATATTAGAGCATTTTGTACCCAGTTGTTCAACATTTAGATTTTGATGAAATATAAAAACCTTATTGCATATAAACATTCTGTATATGGAACTGAATGCAAAACATGTTACATATTTGTACACACAAGACACTGATGTTGAGGGCAAGACATAGCCTAGTAGTAAAGTGCTCGTTTGATGCACGATTAGTTTGGGATCGATCCCCATCAGTGGGCCCATTAAGCTATTTCTTGCTTCAGTTAGTGCATGACGACCGGTACAACAAAGGCCATAGCATGTGCTATGCTGTCTATGGGATGGTGCATACAAAAGATCTCTTGCTGCTGATCAAAAAGAGTAGCCCATGAATTGGCAACAGCCGGTTTCCTCCCTCAATATCTCTGTGGTCCTTAACCATATGTCCGATGCCATATAACCATAAATAAAATGTTTTGAGAGCATCATTAAATAAAACATTTCCTTTCTTCATTCATATAACTGTAAATAAAATGTGCTGAGTGTATCATTAAATATACTATTTCCTTTCTTCCTGATGTTGATGTTGGTATAGCAGTTGCTTACAATAGGTTCTACGTGATTGTACCTTAAAATCATCACAGAGTTATATTGTATTGTAATCAACAGACTAACAAGTTGTACAACAACTGTTCTGTATGTTATTGTCAAAAGAGTACAAGAAATACATTACCACATTTTTTTTCACAAGAAGCATGTCTGACAACCTAAACTGATAATTTTCTATTCTAGCATTACTCTGAACTAGAGGAGCTGTTTTGTCATCAAATTCTTGTTCCTAATGGTAAACCAGTCCATCAATAATGCCACATTTTTCACCCCAATTGTCATTCACTATCGGCCGAGAGAAAACCCACATAGATATGCCCATCCAGCTCTAATTGTTATTGCCATTGTGAAGATAGCACTTTGATGATAATGCCACAAACAAATGAGCTAAAAGAGGCCTGTAGCTGCCCGGAATGGGCGAGATTTATCGGTGGTACCTGTACGTTGGTGTGCTGGCCGATTAACCCTATAGAAATGCTTCATGTCTGCTTGCTTACATTATTTATGAAGCAGATGTGTTAAGATAATTGTTACTTTGCTCACATTTCTGTAATGAGTCAGCATGGGTGTTTGTGGACATTTTTGGTCAGGCCATCCATAAAAGGTCCATGTGCCTCTTACAAACACTTGTTTGGTATTTCTTGCTAGAAGCCGATACTCAGATATGAACCCAACACGTCTTGGATGAGTTAACCACTGGGACATCAACTCTCTTGATGTCTTGTAAGAAGCCAATTCCGAGATTCGAACCTAGTACCTACCACATGGGTTAACCATTGGGCCATCAACTGCTGTTGACTTTGGTGTCTTGCTAGAAGACGATGTTGAGATTTGAATCTAGTAATTACCTATTACCAAATAAGCTAACCACTTGGCTAACATCTGCTGTTGATGTTTAGTGTCTTGCTAGCAGTCGATACTGGGATTTGAACCCAGGACCTACCAGATGGATTAAAGACTGGGAAATTAACTGCTGCTGCTGTTGACTTTTAGTGTCATGCAAAAAACTAATATCGAGTTTCGAACCCAGCACTGCTGTTGATTTGTTGGTTTTGTTCTTGCAGTTGTCAATCAAATCATGCAATTATTATACTTTATAACAAAACATGATCACAATTTGAGCCATGTTATTTTAACTCGTAATGTACAAATTAAACATTAATTGTCTTCTTACAATACTGACTGATGGGACACTCTCTGTTTGTACATGCAGTGTTTGTTTTAGTCAGTATGGATCATTATGGAGACATGATGTCATCATCACAACAATACATTACACGATTCACTTTCTGTCAATGATCTGTGTGAATCGTCACACACACAAAGCATCGTCTTTGTTCCTTGGAGAATTGTTGCTCAAATATTATTTTTAGTGCCGATAAACAAGGAAGAAAATCATTATGATACATTGTCGTTTCAAATCAGATAACGTCTGTTTGAAGTTGTTGGTTCATTGTGCGTTATCCGGCGGCCCGGGGCTTCACAAAAACAATCATTCTGTCAGCATCTTCATAGCTTATCAGACCAACACAATCCAATATTTATCCTAAGTGTTCGATAATTTTCCAGTGACAAACCTGCGATCTGTTTGCCTTTGTGTGCTGTATCTGTGTAATTGCTGCCCTTAGGATCCAGGGGATGTTCATTTAATTCCAAAAATTGCTCGGACCAACGATGACACGCTTTGCAGCCCATGACATTTAATACATGTGGCACCACCATGTTGCACTATGAAAACCGTTAATGCAAAATGGTCCTGTGACCTTGTTGATATAGTTTGGGCTTCTGTTCATGCTGGTGTTTGCCTCAATTATAGCCGCCATTAGTCGTATTGTGGCCATGATGGTGCATTCAAATTAGCACAAACCATTATGGAAATGGCGCCATGCCTTTCCATGGGTGATCAGCAAAGATCAAACATTTGGTAACTCGGCAGTGTGGATGGTAGACGTTGTTTAGGATATAAAAATCTTTTGTAAATTCCATTTGAGACGGTTCATTTTGGTAGATTTAAATATACAAGTTTTGAGTGTGCAAAATGGCCAAAGACTCTTTTTCTTGGCAATTTGTTTGTTAACATATTTTTAGCTGCTTGGTCATCTGTACAGATTTCTGAATTGCTGATGCCCTCCAAACTTAACAAATGCCGTAATTATAATATAACTGTTCATGGTCCATATATTTGTGCAAAATCAGTCCAAATGGTATTTTGTATACTTATTGCATACTATTTATCACACATGTGTGATCACAATTTAAAGACATATTAAGCTATTTCTAGATGATGATGACCAGGTTGTGACTGCCATATCATCCAGTGAAAAAAAAATGATCGAAATAGATTTCTTCGTAACATATAAATTAACCTGAACATGCATTCACTATGTGTGATAACATACTGATAAGAAAATATAACTTCTGTAAAATTATATAATAATAATAGCAGTGATGTGTTAAGTAACCAATGATGTTTGTAAACCTCTGAAAAAGAAAACGTTCAATGTGTGTACAGATTTAGTAAATTAATGCACAGAGGAAGTACCAGCTTAGATTTAAAAGAAAATTGTCTGTGTATTTATTTTCAAGTCATGTAACCAAATCATTTAATGGGACTTTTCCCTTATCGGAAGTTGTTTTTCATGAGAGAAAATTCATATTGAAGGAAGTGATTGCTTTACCAGATGCTACAATGAATATGTGTTGCACTTTGTGTTTTCTTTGAAATGTGAGTTGAATTTCACTGTAATCATGTTTACTTTTCACGTTTTTAAAATGAACGGTTCCGAGTGGTGAGGAATGTAAGCGGTTGCACGAGATTCTTGACTCTTGATATCAAGTATATCTTGAAGTGACAAACTTGCTTTATAGTTTTGTATATGTATATTGTTGAGTGTTGCTTTATAGTTTTGTATATGTATATTGTTGAATGTTGCTTTTAGAGCAGACATTAAAGGGAATCCTTGCTACTAATGGGAAAATGTAGTGGGTTTCCTCTCATTGACTATATGTCAATGGGGGATCTTTCATACCACTACTGTCTCCAACCCAGAGTGAGTACAATGCTAGGCTCAATTGGTAGGTGTAAGGCCACAACCATGGGGTTTCATTCACTTCAAGGGATGTATGACCTCACATGGGGGATGATTATCCGGCATGCACTGCAGGTTCTGTGTACCCCGGGCTCGGGTGACACTGAGGTAGCTTAACTGAGAGAAAGCATGGAGCACGGACCTGTCAAGTAGTCCCATAATGAAATGGAAATACTGCTGGTTCGCCATTCACCTCATCATCATCCATATTTGTAATGTCCAAAAAACCACCCCAAAATGTCTTTGTATTTGTGTTAAATGTTTGTGGCATTTTTAAAAAAGGAAAAAAAAAGAAGAAGACTATGTCAAAATTACCAAATGTTTGACATCCAGTAGCTGATGATTAATAAATTAATGTGCTCTATGTTTAATTTTTCTTGGATTCAAAGTGTGTTTTAATAACTCAATATAGGTGTAAGATTCACATCTGCCTTATTTGCAACAATCTATTCAAATGATGGACCTTAAGTTTTAAATACAACCACATAACTGAAATCGGTCTTTACTTACATTTTGTTGTTTCAATTATCCATTTCTGTATATCCAAATGTTTCTGCTCATCCTGGTGTTTGTAATGTGGTGAGATGCATTTATCATAATTTATCATAATTTTGAGAAATATGTTATGATGACAAGTTCCAGGGCAGATCCAAGGCAGGGGACCAAGGGGATATGTCCTCCATCTTAAAAATAAAATACAGTGTGTCCTTTTTGAAGAATTTATTTGCAATTTTCACTAAAGTGCCCTTTTCAGGGAGTTGCTCCATGTGTGTTTTTGCCCTTGGTCCCCTCCCTGAAACATTTCCTGGGTCTGCCCTTGTAGTCAATTTTTATAGAGTATTTCCCCATTAACAGCATCACACTTTTGGTTTCCTATATTATAACTTTATACAGTCGATTTGTTGTAGGTTTGTAGATTAACAAAACTTATTATCCATTTTCACGGGTTGTAACTAGTCTCAATAGTTAACTCCAATAGCTGAGGTATGCACCCATGACAGTGTGCTTGAACCTTGTTGCAGGATGCCTATTATGTAATTATTTTTATATACATTCTCACAAACTGGACTACACGTGCCATGCCTGTTACAGTCGTAATGTTTTAAGTACTAACAGAGCACAACATTAGTTAGCTGGGGTGGGATGTAGCTCAATGGTACAGCACTCGCTCGATGTGCAGTCGGTCTGGGATCGATCCCCGTCGGTGAGCCCATTGGGCCAGTGCACCACAACTGGTATATCAAAGGCCGTGGTATGTGCTATCCGGTCTGTGGGATGATGCATATAAAAGATCCCTTACTGCTAATTGGAAAGAGTAGCCCATGAAGTGGCGACAGCAGGTTTCCTCAATCAATATCTGTGTGGTCCTTAACAATATGTCTGACGCCATACATCTGTAAATAAAAATGTGTTGAGTGCGTCGTTAAATAAAACCATTATTTTTTTCTTTCTTTCTTTTTTTTCTTTCATTAGTTAGCTATTTATGTAAATGTAATTTACCATTGTCCTTGAAATGTTTGGTACACAGGTGAAGTATCTATACTTCACAGGATATGACAATTCATTAAGCCACCGGTGTTAAGGAAGAACTGGTCTGTTGAAACTCTGTCTCACTTTCACCCCCAAGAAAAAACTCATTTTGTGACTGTAACAGAATCTTTTTAGCAGGTGCATGTATTTGTTAGAAGATTAAAACTGAAGTTTAAAAAAAAAGAAAGAAGAAGATGTTAGTTCAGTTGAGTTTTCTCAGCTGTATACAGTCTGTTTTTCTTCCTCTTTTACATTGTGCTACTTTTTTTTCTAATGTATAGATGTGTTCTTTTTTCGTGCTGTTCTTTACGCGTCGTGCATGGTTGATGAATCCAGCAGTCTCCCGTGGGATTGATTCCAGTTTATTCTTAACATGCACGGAAGATAACACTTTGATTGTTGGAACATGGAAAATGCAGTTGGGTAATAATTACTTAATCAAGATTTAGCACATTGGCATGTGATGCTGTTTGTAATGGGTTATTCATTTAATGGCTTGCATAATCAAGAGGAGTAGTTTGGCAACACATTGCATGGTTCTGTAAAATACTTTCTTTTCGCATGAAATTAATTTCTGTGTGTGAATAAAATTTGTAAATAAAGACTGATGAAAGAAAAATTGTTTAAAAAAAGGATGTTCAACCAGATATCATCAGTTTCAGCTGCAAAGGAATTTGACTGAACCATGGAAAATGTAATTTCCATTTGTTAACCAATAGTAATTATCATTTTATGTTTTAATAACTTTCAATTCTTTGCATATTTTATTTTATTTGATTTTTACAGAGAGAATATATATTGAAAAATCTATACAGAAGTTTTGCACTGCTTAAAAAAAAAAAAATATTTGTAGCTAATGCCTAAACATTTTTAATAGCAATTTTAAATATTTTATCTTTAATCAGCGTTTTTGTGTATACAAACATAGTTGCATGGATTTTAATACTACATAGAAATTTGACTTCATGGAAAGTGGTTTTGATATTTTATGAAATCATGACTTAATACGAATTTTTCTTTAGCCAATGCCTAAACATTTTGAATAACAATTTAAAACATTTTATCAATTAATCAGCATTTATTTTTGTACCCAAACACAGCCGTATGAATTTTAATACTACACATAACTTTGACTTCTTGGGAAGTGGTTTTGATATTTTATGAAATCTTGACCTAGTATGAGTGGAATGCAGGCATTAATTTCCAGATAATCGTGACCTGTTTTGTCTCTCTGGCTTCAGAAGTCCCCATTGTCTGGTAGAGTCATCAAGCCTCTAAGTTGCCTCTGATTTGTAACAGTTCAGAAAAAACACAAACTGAAATGACTATTCCTTCCAGTGTCAGCTGTTAAGCTTATCACCTATATTTTTATCTGTCATAAAGATCAGTTTGTAAATATCTTAGCGGTTCAAGCAGTGGGAAAACACAGAGGTCTAGATCGGCCATTAACAGCCATTAACAGCATGGCATTGCGACACTTGATCTGGCCTGCATGCATTAATTATCATGTGACTGTGGTGATGCATTTTGAGAAAAGAAAGGAATATTGGTTTAAAGAAGAAGTTTGTTTTGTTTAACAACAATACTAGAGCACATTGATTTAATAATCATCAGCTATTGGATGTCAAATATATTGTGTGTTTTTTTACACAGTACCAATAGAGCACATTGATTATTAATCATCAGCTATTGGATGTCAAACATTTGGTTATTTTTATACAGTCATAGAGAGGAAACCTCCTACATTTTTTTTTATTAGTAGCAATGGATCTTTTATATGCACCATCCCACAGACAGGATAGCACATACCACGGCCTTTGATATACCAG
>JAECMU010160864.1:0-16663 GCA_016106625.1 Dracogyra subfuscus | reverse complement strand
CAAGGGAGCACTAGCTGTCCAACCGAAATCAGTAGCAGGTGGGAGGTGGTGGTGGTGCTGTGGAATTTTGAATGGAGCATTAATAAGCCAAAGAGAAAATGGTGTGCAATTTGATTTGAGGAGATTTTGGCACGAATTTTGAATGGTCAGTCTAAATTGTAAAAGGCAGTCGAGCTAGTATAGGTTTTGACTTAGTATATCGAGAGTAACTTGTTAATTAGACCTAGGTGTTCACAACAAATGACAAACAATTCTAATATAATCTTTGAGTATATAATACCAATTTTGTACTGTATTATTTAATAAAACAGGTCAACAATTTATTAGCATATCAAAAAGTCCCTCACCCCACAGTTCATCTTTTATAACATACCTTTTTTTCATCGTAGTTATCTATATATGACTCGCCTGGAACTACCGGTATATCAAAACTCTTGGTCTTATCTGCAAATGTACAACATACAGTGATACATCACTGATAAATGAAAGAGATGTCAATACTTTCAATAATGTATATATATATATAATATTAATTCTTTGATATATATCATGTTAATTCTTTATAGACGTGTGGTCCTCATATAACATTATATAGTATTTTGAATCAAAATTAGTTTTGTACTTAAAATAGTAACTCAGTTATCTCTCAAACTAATTCTTTGATCCTACCATAAGATTTAATAGATTTATGCACATCTAAAACTTGATGCCTGAGGATTGTCGTTACCAATAGTATTTTAAAGACAAATGAACTGTCAATCAGGGGAAGCGTGACTGTCTCGGTTCATTATGGCTGTTGAGTCATTAAAGGAGGGCACAATCAAGGCATTTGGCCTGGTATGCATATTCAACGATATATATAGCACATTATTGGTTAATATCAACAAGTATAAGTGTGTAGTTAATTAATAAAATGGTTAAATGTGACAGCTATTATATATAACGGGCGCAGCCATTTTGTACCATCCCAGTGAATACGCCTCTGGCGAGCTGGTGGTTAAGTAATACCTAATGTGTCACATCAGGAATTAGTCTTGAACTGAAGAAACAAAACATACCTGATTTTTGTGGATGCATCTCAATATTCTTTAATAATAGTTATCCAAGTAAGCTAGCAACAATTACTAGTATATATTATATTTAATACAAAATAAACCAACATTGTCAAAGTGTTGAAATAAATGTATTATGGTTTAAATTAACCCACATACTTAAATAATAATCTGAGTGTTTTCTTAGTTAATTGGTTGTTTCTTTTCGTGGCCTATATCTGTCTTGTGGTTCTTGATTGGCAGGTGTATATTTAGACGCTCCCCAAACACTGTCTAGACACACTAAAAAGGCGGGCCACTTTTATTAAGATCACAGGGTATTGTGTGATAACCTCAAAGTATAATGGACTTTACCAGCCGTCCCCCTTTATTACTGTAAGTAATTCTGTAAAACCTTTGATTAAGTAGACTTTCCCATCTAAAATCACAAAACTGACTAGTTAGTATATGTTATGTAGTCCCAAAGAAAAGAAAATCATCACTTGGGTATTGTGAGTGGTAGTTTTTGCTCGAACGTATCCTACCAATAGATCTAATAATATGCATTTTTTCTTTGGATTTTTTAAAAGAAAGTATACTATAACTCCATTTCATTATATTGATGCAAATTGAAATATATTTAGTTAAATAGATTATTATACTATCAAGTCATTTATATTGATTTACAAGTCAGGTTGATGACAGCGAAGCACCTTGTCGTAAATTAGAGTGTTTGTTTACATTGTGCATAACAGAGAAGTTCGACAGAGCTGACGTCACTTCGCTCCAAACTACACCACAGGATGTCACAAAAACAAAACAAAATGGCTGCCCCAGTTAACAGGAATAATCATGATTTTTTATTAATTTTAAAATTACGTGTTTTTCATTTGTTAAAGTGTCAGTATGTGTTGGTGGTCCGAGTATGTATCTTTCCAATACATAAGGCTTCTGTTGGAGTTTACCTTTAAGGTAGATAATTAGAGAATAATAGATCACTGAATAAGTGGAATGAAATGATCCTGTTCATACATGCCAGTTGGCCTCACTATGTAATACATAATTACAGACAGTCTGGTTAACTTAGTTGTGAGCACTGTTTGTTTTTGCTATGAAAGGAGTAAATCGTGCCAAATTTAAGCTTTGCTATTTATGTATCAGTTTATGTTTATCAATTACCAGTCATTTGGTTATGTTAGAAACTCATTCATTACAGATTACAAAATCTGGAGGAATGACTTGGTAACAAAGGAATGGTCAGATCGGTTAACAGTTCTGCTTTTTTGTAATCTGGCAAAGAATCAGATTGGAGAAAGAAAGTAGAGGCATGAAGTGAAAATTATATCATTAACTTACTGTTATTTATGTATGTATGAAATGCCTTCTTTTATCGTCATTTTGTTTTTATGTTAAAGGTCTACACTTATCAAAAACATAATTCACTATTGTTTGGCATCTACCTATACCTTTTACAATATATATGAAGTATCAATAAAATAATTTTTTTTAAATTTACCCATTTTTAATATATTCTCAATAAAAAGTTGCCTTTTCCCCATCGCTTGCCAAAAAGCCTCAGAACTCAGAGTTCAGTCATGTGACCCAGTAACGTGACAACAGGCATAACATCAAGGTGATTCGCAGCCTTTCAGACATTTTACATTGATGTGGAACATGTGCATTTTTAAAACGTGAAAATTTTATTCTATTGAATTGTATGTTTGGAATATTATTTTGAAGATATCTTTCAAATGTGAAATATGGTAAACCATTGTTCAATGTATGGATGTACAGAAGCTGCAGTTAAAGACAAAGGAAGTTTGCATATTTTACCGAACGACAAACCGACAGTCACATTGTTTGCATGGACAGGACCGTCAAGATGGGGTTCGACTGGTAATGACCACTTCACACCTGGGGATTACAACAATTATCTAAGATGGTTGATAGGAATGGCACCAAAAGGTTTGTTAAAGAACTTGTCTGTTCCATGCCTGTATCCCCCTTGTTCAGCCAATTTGCAGCCCGGAGCCTGAACGTGGCCTGGAGACAAAAACAAAGCCTGAATTGTTCATATTTGGCACAACACGATACATTTATATATGTTAAAAAAATAAATGTAGGAAAAATATTTTTAGAAAACAAGTCACATTTTTCATGTTCAGGCTGTACATAACGATATCCCGAACATCGCCCGAAGACAAAAACAGATATGCCTAACGAATGTTAATGCAATTATTTCTAAAAAATATTTTTCCTACCTTTATTGTTTTAACATATACAGTCAGACCTCGTTACAACGACCGTCGATACTGTGACATTTACACCATATGACCACAAATTATCGGGAACAAACGTACATCAGTGTTATTCTGTTCATTAAAATGGAATTCACACCTTCTGACACTGACAAAGCAAATTAGGAACAAACATGCATTCAACGACTGAAAACACCTTTTTACAATGACATTACATAATCACAGATACCATAGCATATTGGCAGTACACACACAACCACTTAGATTCCTTGATCTCATAGTGAGCTGACTGTGTCACATGCTGTCCGAGCTACCGATGTTTGCAAAATCTGTAGACATGTATTGCTTTTGCAAACAAGCCTTTAGTTAACCAATTAAAAGATTAACTTCGAACAATAAAATCTATAAATAAATAAACGTAACAGGTACCAATCGTAGATGTCTGTAACTAAGTAATGATTAGACTGACGATGAATGCTCCTTGTTTAATATATTTAATTATGTTTAAAAAAAAATATATTTAATGTATGTACATTTATTTGTTGTTTTTAGAGGGCAGCATAGCCTAGTGGTACAGTGCCCGCCTGATGCACGGTCAGTCTAGGATCGATCCCCATCAGCTAACCACTGGGGTTTTTTCTCGGCATAACCATATGTCCGACGCCGATATAACCGTAGTTAAAATGTGTTGAGTGCGTCGTTAAACAAAAAAAACCAAAAAATAAATAAATTGTTTTTTAATAATAACTGCAATACATTAATTATTTTAAAAATATTTTTCCTACATTTATTTTTTTAACATAAGTAAATGCATCGTGTTGAAGTGTATGTGCTAAATATGAACAATAAACACCTCAGCATTAACATTCGGGGTCCGGGCTGCAAATAGGCTGACCCCATTTGGCTCGACGGGTCATCATCAGTGTGTTATGGTTCAAACTGATAGGGAAGTACAGATTTTTCTCCTTCTTCCTCACCAGTCGAGGTAGCATTAGAATAAACAGATAAATGCAAAAAGTCTGAAATGTCCAATCTAACATCCGATAAGAATGAGCTATTTTCCAAAGAATCACTACATGATGTCACCATGCTAACCAACTAATGAATGAGTGGAATTTACCTGATGTGATTTCACAGGTCAGATGCGGGGTCAAATCAATTGGGTCAGTGTTTTTTCCCCAAAGCATTTTACAAAAAGTCGCTTTATTAATAATTGGGGTAGTATTTTTGTTTTTTATTTTTAATAACGTAATCTTTATGTATTTTTTATATATACTGTATATTAATGATGTGCCACGATGGTGGATCTTTAATAAATACATGTATATGACCAATCATATGTATTTCATCCAGGTTATTATTATTTTTTGTTTGTTACTTTTACAATAACGCAAAATGAATGTACAACAGGTGTTGAAAGATGCCAACAGCTGGGGTGGGTGGGGTTGGTGACAGTTATATATTAATTTGCCTTTAAACTAGAGATGCCTAATTTTCAGAGTTTAGACAATATCAAACAAAATCATCCAACTGCAATGCAGGTTCAAATCTGATTAATTTTGAAAACTCAAAATCCCTGAAACTTGAACCATTTCCTCATCCCCTTCAAGATTGAGTTATTGAAGTATAAAGGGGATTGCAAAATATACATCCTGGGAAGGGGGTCTACCTGTTGTTTGTGCTACGGGCCCCTCAGATCCTTAAACCAGCTTTGTTTGAAAACCTATATACATGTAGCTGTTTGAAAGTAATGCTAATATAAATAAATGTTGTTATCCAGATTCTAGCATTTTCATTGAATTAAGGCAAAAACCAGCCTGCCCCCTACAAAAATGGGAGCCCATACACCTATGACAGTGAGCGATACAAAATGTCAACTCCTGCTATTCCTAGCAGTGCTTTGTTGGCTGATGCGACAAATGAATTGCCTTGCTAGAACTGATATCATATATTATGTCTAAATGTATTATGTCATATTGCAACACAGATGCTTATAATCAAAGTGTAAACAATAGAATGTAATTTTCTGCCACAGGTACTGTGCAATGTTTTTAGAAGAATATGTACCTTTAAATGAATTGAAGGGCTAATTCTAGAAATTGCGATAATCAGGATCCCAAAAGAATGAGGCAGAAATCAATTCTGACCGGCCTCTGACAATTCCCATTCTGGAGGTAGTGTGAGCAGAATCAAAGATGGCAGTGTATACATGTTAAATGTAGTGTTATATATGCAATTTATGCAGTGCTATAAAATCAATGGTGGAGAATTTTTCACCAACCATCATAGTGTTTCTGTTCCAATTGTATTTGATTGATGGAATTTTAAAGAATAGTTCCTTCTAAATTCCAACCACCAAGTCGAACACTGCCAAAGTGTTACACAAAATATCAGTCACTTACCTCGGTCTTGAAGCATGTCCAGGGTAAAGTCTGCCTTCCACTGATCCGACATACGGCCACTTGTTGGTAGCAAGCCTTTGATTACGCTTGCTAACACAGGGTTGCACCCGGTTTTCACTTCATCAGAGTAGAAATCTGATATCTCATTTGGATGTTCACTTATCTAGCAACAGAAACATAACAGTCTTGTTTTAAATTGGATCCAAGGCCTAGTTGCTACTAGCAGGGTTACACTATCTATGGGTTAGCATTAAACATTTCTTCAGAATCTGTATATAAATATGAAAAACATATTTCAATATTAACAGATGTATTGGGTTGTTGGTTTAAACCATATTTACTGAACAAGACATTTTCAAACCATAGCTGGAAGGAAAATGGAAGGTGAGAGGGATTAATGCTGACATAAGTTCCTAAAAAAACCCTAAAAGTTAAAAATATCCCTAGCAAAATCAAAATGTTTCTGTATGAATTTAGGAGACAAAGAGTACTCTGTATATTTGTGAAAATACCAACAATTCTAAATAGCCACGTACTCACATAGTTAATCATTTGTGCACAAACTCTTAGCATCTCAGGACAGTTGCCAAAATTGCGTGCCAATTCAAGAAGGCATTGCTGCTGTCCAGTAATCAGACTACAGATGACAAGTCCAAGACTCGTTAGGTCATCAGTCCATTGCCCCTCACCACTGCAATGTTTGTTGTACCATGAAAGAACATCGTTGAGAGTCCCTGAAAAATTGAAGATAACTTGTAGTGTGTTCCTTTTTCAGGAATACATGACCTGATCTCTCATCAACTGTACATCTTCCGGGTTTCCTCCCCCACACCCATAACTGGACTAGTCTGATGTTCCAACCATGGACTAAAATGTTCCACAGTGCCAAGTGTCACTCTTCCAGTCACATGACCAAACCGTTCAATCAGACTACAGATGACAAGTCCAAGACTCCAGTTATCCATGCTCTTTAGGTCATCAGTCCATTGCCCCTCACCACTGCAATGTTTGTTGTACCATGGTGGAACATAGTTGAAAGTCACTGAAAAATTGAAGATAACTTGGAGTGCGTTCCCTTTTCAAGAATACATGACCTGATCTCTCATCAATTGTGCATCTTCTGGGTTTCCTCCCCCCACCCCCCACACTCCCACACCCTTAACTGGACTAGTCTGATGTTCCAACCATTGGCTAAAATGTTCCACTGTGCCATGGGTAAACTCTTCCAGTCACATGATCAAACCGTTCCAACTAGTCCTGTTTGTACATATAATAAGAGATCAGGTCAGTGTATGAAAAGAAAAGCAGGAATAAAAGCAAACACTGCTGTTGCCTTTTACATAGTGTCCCCCACCATAACGATCCTGTGCTAGCAACCTCTGCCCTTTATGCAAACATTTTCATCCAATCTCTACAATCCCTAGGACCTTCCACTGAAATCTCTTTGCAACTTATTCTCCACACATATGCACGCATGCACACACACACACAAACCCCCCCACCCCCCCACACACACAAAGTTTAAACCAATTGCTATGCATGATAAATAATTAAATATATTCCTGTCTCTTCTAAATTAAACAAACACATTAGTCTACATGAAAATATATTTCCTTAACATCAGTATTTACCTACAATGACTTAAAAGGCATCAATAAATCACCCATCTTTATACTGGTGGCACTAAAGTCTGCATACCTAAGCATTTGTCTTATATTTTAAAGGCTAAATCTATTTTAAAAATATTTGTTTTACTGCCACAATACAATGGAACAATAAACATGTTACTACTGAAAGTTAAAATTTAAATACTTTTTTCAAACTCAAGAAATGAATGCTTTTAAAGTGGCACCCCCTGTATTTACTGGACTGCCTGATGGCATAGAAGTCTGCATAACAAACATTAAAACAATCACCTCTATCACTATTGTTCACAGAAACAACAAACAGGTAAATGATAATGCAAATAAGATAAATATAAATAGTTTTCCATGCTCTTTAGTTTGGATATCACAAAACAAAAATATAAAAAGCCAATGTCAAAATTTACTATCATTATTCAACAAAATAGCCAATGTCAAAGATTTTCGCTTATTAACTGTAAATGTGCACAAATAGCAAATAATTATATAGGCCATGCTTTCAGTTTTATAGTCAGGCAACCATATTGGTTGTTTTGTCACTCAGCGGTAAATTCAAAGTATGCTTGGATGTTTACATTAACAGATAAAATAAAACATTTATTTCATTTATGGATTCATGAATTACAATAAGGAATGTATTGAAGCTTTTATGTAAACTTGTGTAAGTTGATATAGAAGGTTGATATTTACAGAAGTGACATACACGTGATGACAGATGATACAAAGACACATTGATTGAGTTTGGCAAAAATACCTTTAGTGCAATAATACAGAAATTTCTTTTTTCTTCAATCAGATTGTTATCTATCACTTTTATACATATATTCACAATCAAGGTGTGTTATTTTGACAGGTTTTAATTTTTTTAAATTAACCTTGTTTGTTTACAAACATAACACAACACTTGTTTTAAGACGTAATGTAATGCAATGTAATGTAATTAACATGTTCAGACTTATATGCCATGTAGACTTGTCTAACATGGGTATACATGTTTGTTAATTATTTAAAGAAACAATATCTAGTTGCCATGTATCAACAGTTGCAAGTTTAATCATAAACTGTGAAATAACAGATATTGAAAAACTCAAGAAACTGTAATCCTGATACATAGGTAGATTAAACATTTCTATATTGTGAAACTTTTCTTTGAAGAAAAACAAAATGTAAGCAAATTAACTTTGTCTTTGCCAAACAAAATGCATCAGAAATAAAGAATCATACAGTAAGCTAATCCTTTGACACCAAATTTCTTTGCCAAATTTGTGATGACTGAACAGAAGCTTGCTGAAACAATATAGAGACAAACCTGTCTTAAGTGGTCACACAAGGGAGTAGATAAAAGTGGCCACTTAAGACAGGTAGCTGCTGAGTACAGGTTGCCATATATATAGTCTTTAAAATATTGCTTGTTGTTTCTTGTTTTATCGTCTGTACTGCTAATCAACGGTTGTGTGCTTCACAGTTGACCATAAAACAATTTTTGAATGCCATCTCCTTCAGAAATAATACAAATGGAATGTAACCGTTATCAACAAGTTTGTTTTCTTTTTCCATTTAATTATTGAATTCCTATTTCATGCGGTGTATTGTCATAGTAAATGGCTGCTTAATACAGGTATTTAGGCGATTTGGGATCTGATTTATGTGGCCGCTGGCTGCGTTAGACAGGTGACTGCTTATTACAGGTGCATTTACGTTATAAATTGTTTGGAAGGAAACAAAGTGGCAGCTTAAAGCAGGTGACATGATACAGACTGACGTGGGATAATATCTATTCCTTAAAAGGAGGTTTGATACTGCAAATAAAACAATTACATGTAAAATGTTCAATACACACTATAGTTAAAATATTACGATACCATACATATTTTTTTATAATTTCGAATTTAATTTTTCACCCATACAAAAACTTTAACAGTCACAACATTTTTCAAAACAGTATAGCATGTAGTAAATTTGTGAAAGAAAGGAACAATTTTTGTTTTAATTTAACAATTTAACCCGCTGTCGCCACTGCATGGGCTACTATTTTTCGATTAGCAGCAACGGATCTTTCATATGCATCATCCCACAGACAGGGTAGTACATACCACAGCCTTTGATATACCAGTAGTGGTGCACTGGCTGGATAAATTTGATAAAGTTATACTTTTATAAATACAAACAAGAGACCTATCACCCTATACATCTCCACTATTTAATTTTCAATTTAAATTGATGATGATGATGATGATGATGATAACCAGTTTACTAGGGTTTCGAACACGCCCATCCCGAGTCTGACCTCCGATAAGATCGGTGGCCTGACTCAGGATGGGGGGGAGGGGGGGGGTTAGAGTTGAAAATGGGCCGAATGTTTGAAATAGCAATTAGTAAAAAAGATAATAGAATAAATTTAAAAAAAAAGAAAAAAGATACAAGCCAAAAATTAAATTAATTGACTGTTCGGCCAAATATTTAAATACTTGGAGCATTTTATGACAGTCCAAAATTAAACGAGAGAAAGAAGAGAGGATCGGACTATTTAATAATATTAAAAAAAGGAAAGTAATTTCAACATCACAGTTTAAAGTCCGATGAGTGGCCTCATTAAGGCTGTTTGGGTGCACAGCTTATAGTGACGAGATGGGTTGCATCCTATCAAAAAAACACCAAGATTGACAGTCATTAGAGGTTGAAGGTGTAGTGCTGTGCTAAAATATAGATCTTGAGAAGCCGGATTCATCTGAACGAGAGAGAGTATCAGACTAGGGTATAGTCCAGTCGTCATGGGTTGGTATAGCAGTGTGGACGGGCCCGACTCCAGAGGATACGAGATGGTATCACAATAAAACAAAGCAAAGTCTAGAAAAGAGTAGTAGGGGTCGACCCCTCTTTTTATTTCTTCTTAGAGTGGGGCGGTCAATCTTCCAGTGTTGCTAGAAAGGCTCAGACATGTAGAGACTAAACGCAAACAACTGTGGCGTTCTGCAGAGTGGTCATCATACGAGATATGAAAAAACAAGTCAACATACTCAGCCGGGGAGAAATGAAGTGGAGGCAAGGAATCTTGCTAAAAAATAATCCAACCTAGTGGTGAAGGCTATTGAAACAAAAACATTCCAGCATTCAATCAGTTCCAATGGCCGCATACATTCCAGTAGAAAACTTCATTTCGCCGACAAAAACAACAAAATGAAGGACCTCAAGTCAAGCACACGAAAGCATGTGTAGTGTACACAAGTGAAACAAACATGTCTTACCGCGTTGAGCTCCAGACTGGGAGTGATTTAAATTGAAAGATTTACATTAAAAAAAAATATTTAAAAAAATCAAAATTTCTGAAATATCTATTAGGTTTTGGAAAGTACCCCTGAGGATAATTGTACCAAGTTTCAGAATACTTGAATTGAAACTACCGATATATAACAAGATGATATTTCAAAGCAAAGGTTTACAGACAAATACTGCACAGAAAGCAGACAAATCAGAATTAGAAAATCTCAGTTGATGAATGTCAATAGCAGAGGTAAAATTTCTAAAACTTAAAAAAAACCCAGACTCTTTGAACATTTAAAATTTAATTAAAATTCCCAAATACTCAAAATTTATAACTGCTTTGTTTTTACACTTCCCCAGAGAATCATAGTATCAAATTTCAGAACTTTTCAATCAAAACTCTAGATACTAGACTTTTTATATTTTCCATGATAAATTTCAATTTAAAATTATTAAATTTAATTAAAAATAAAAACCACAAGAATTAAAATACAAATTTCTTTTTATCACTTAATAAAAAAAATGAATAAGATTATCATGCAATTACTTACATTTTATATCACAATGTCTTGGTTCACACAGTATGCTAATTCTTTGACACTTTACAGCAAATTTATTATTATTATTTATTATTGCCAAAATTATTTTGACTGAACAGTAGCTTGCTGAAACAAAAAATAACATCAAATAGTTATAAACAACTGTATACAAAATATACCTTTGTTGTTGGTGTTGAAAAGTGGGGTTCTTGCACTCTCCCAGTCAATGATACAGCCCGACTTGGGATCATCTCTATTCCTTAAAAGGAGGTTTGATACTGCAAATAAAATAATTACATGTACAATTTTCAATACACACTATAGTTAAAATATTACGGTACCATAAAGTTTTTGTTATAATTTCTAATATAATTTTTAACCCATACAAGAACTGGTTTTAATTTTGGGGGAATTTATTGGTGTTTAACAGTCACAAGGTTTTTCAAAACAGTATAGCATGTAGTAAATTTGTAAAAGAAAGGAAGGATTAAAAATTTTTTTAACAATTTAACCCACTGTCGCCACTGCATGGGCTACTATTTTTCAATTAGCAGTAACGGATCTTTCATATGCATCATCCCACAGACAGGGTAGTACATACCACAGCCTTTGATATACCAGTCATGGAGCACTGGCTGGATAAATTTGATAAAGTTATACTTTAATAAATACAAACAAGAGACCTATCACCCTATACATCTCCACTATTTAATTTTCAATTTAAATTGAAAGATTTACATAAAAGACAAAAACAAAACTTCTTAATTTCTGAAATATCTATTAGGTTTTGGAAAGTACCCCTGAGGATAATTGTACCAAGTTTTAGAATAATTGAATTGAAACTATATAACAAGATGAGACTTTAAAGCAAAGGTTTACGGACAAATCCTGCACAGAAAGCAGACAAATCAGAATTAGAAAGTTCTAAAACTCCAGGAGAAAACAGACTCTTTGAACATTTAAAATTTAATTAAAATTCCCAAATACTCAAAATACATAATTGCTTTGTTTCTACACTTCCCCAGAGAATCATAGAATCAAATTACAGAACTTTTCAATCAAAACTCTAGATAATAGACTTTTATATTTTCCATGTTAAATTTCAATTTAAAATTATTAAATTTAATTTAAAAAATTAAAAACCACAAGAATTAATACAAATTTCTTTTTATCATGCAATTACTTTTTATATCACAATGCACAATGTCTTGGTTCTGTAAAAACACAAGAGCTTCAAGCAATTGTTCAGTGAATATATAAGCCAGTCACTTGAAGACCACATACCGGTGTGTGAAATGTCTTCAGTGGTTCCACCTGCCAGTGTAATCATATAACAAGCGATTAGGATGTTAAAATTTCTTTTCTTTAATGACACTACAAGAGCACATTAATAAAAAGAAAGAAAGAAAAAAATGTTTTATTTAACGACGCACTCAACACATTTTCTTTACAGATATATAGTGTCAGACATATGGTTAAGGATCACACAGATATTGAAAGAGGAAACCCGCTGTCGCCATTTCATGGGCTACTCTTTCCGATTAGCAGCAAGGGATCTTTTATATGTACCATCCCACAGACCGGATAGCACATACCACTTTTTTTTAATATATACCAGTCGTGGTGCACTGGCTGTGACGAAAAATAGCCCAATGGGCCCACCGACGGGGATCGATCCCAGACCGACCGCACATCGAGCAAGCGCTGTACCACTGAGCTACATCCCACCCCCACACTAATAAAGTAATTGTCTATTAATGGACATCGTATATTTGGTAATTTTGACAGGTCTACAAAGGAAACTTTATTTATAACAAATCTTAACACATTCAAATTACCATTTCTCCTTAAAAGCTGAATTCTTGGATAATAAAAAGCAACTGTTACAAAGATTTGTTTTATTAAAAAATAAAATCAATTCACCAAATCTACAAAATGTTAATGCAGTTCATTAATCAAAGAGACATGAGACAGTATGTTAGTTCACTCAACACACTTCAGCAAGCAACTTCTATTCTTACGTTTCCAATGTCAAAATAGATGTTGTAAATTGTTAAATGGCCTGCCTGACAGTGACACATACATATCGAAATGTACCTGGTGTTATTTTTATAAATACTAAATATACTACTCAAAAGAATTTAAGGGTCAGACGATATTTTCGACATTATTTTCTGAATGTCAGTTATATTAGCTAGACCATAATGTCACGCATGGTATTGTTCCATTTTGACGAAAGTGGGTCTAAGCAACCCATAAATGAATTAAAATCCACTGTCTAATGGCGAAAACATGTTTACATTTGCACGTAAATTAGGGCCAACGTGAAAGTGCCCATAACTTGCTTTTTCACAAAGCGCTTCATTTGCACGCTTTGCATGTGTATTCCATGTTCCCAATGCTGAATTTTCGTATAATTGGAGCTTGCGTTCGTGTACGATGCACACTCCAAATTCGACAATGATACAACATTAACTGACTATCGAAGATCGAGGAAGGGCTATTGCTTGGCTTCAGGATGGCAATACACAAAGAAATGTTGCTCTGAGACTTGGTATCAGTCAGAGTGTCGTTGGCCGAATTTGGCAACGGTACCAAGCAACGAATTCTGTTCGAAATCGTCCACGTTCGGGAAGATCCCGAAGCACTACAAATAGAGAGGACCGCTACATCACCAATATGGCTCTATGTCAATGCACAACCACTGCACGCCATTACGTGACAATCTGCGGACTGTGACTGGAACTCGAGTGTCTGATCAAACCATACGCAATTGTCTGAGAGCCAATAATCTATGCTGCCGTCGCCAGGCTGTTCGACCACTGGTGCACGCTTCATCTACAGTGGCAACGTGTTCAATGGGGTCGAGTGATGTTCACTGATGAGTCCAGGTTTAGTCTCCAGACGTCCAGTGTCTACAGATGTCCTGGGGAGCGCTTTGCTGATGTTAATGTTAGACAACGTCACTGGTTCGGTGGTGGCAGCGTCATGGTGTGGGGCGGCATCTCTATCCACCACAGGACCCCCCTCTATGTGGAGGATGGCAATCTGAATGGAATCCACTATCTGAATGATATTATCCAGCCGTTGGTTCTCCCAGGCCTTCAGCAGATTGGCGGCGGGGCAATTTTGCAGGATAACAATGCCAGACCCCACCGCACCAGGGTGGTAACGGACTTTCTCAGACAACAAGGTATCGCCAGGATGGATTGGCCAGCATATTCGCCTGACTTGGCCCCAATAGAGCACGCCTGGGACGAATTAGGCAGGAGAGTTTGGGATAACCATGCCCTCCGGCCAACCTTCATGATCTGGGTCAACTTCTTATGGCAGAGTGGCAGGCCATTCCCCAAGAATTCTTCAGACGTCTGATCAACAGTATGAGGCAACGATGTGTCGAGTGTATTCGTGCCAGGGGTGGATTCACACACTATTAAACGAATGTACTAATGTGTAAAATCCATGTTTGACAATCTTCAACTTTGACAGCATGTCATGTGACTTTGTTGTATACAGTGACGTTTATTTGTGGGGTTTTATTAAATATGGAACAATAAATACAATTTTTGGTGTAGTTTACATCATCAATGTAATACACTATGAAACTTATTTGGTTATAAATTATAATTAATTCACCAAATCTACAAAATATGCAGTTCATTAGTCAAAGAGACATGAGACGGTATGTTAGTTAACTCAATACACTTCAGCAAGCAACTTCTATTCTTAGTTTCCGATGTCAAAATAGATGTTGTAAATTGTTAAACGGCCTGCCTGACAGTGATATATACATATAGAAATGTACCTGGTTTTATGTTTATAAATACTAAATAGATTCATCATAAAGACCAACACGACTTTCAGTAAGCATTTCCATACCTGCACAATATTTCATTAATATGATGACATCATCTCCTTTTTTTATGAGTCCGAAAATCTTAACCATCCATTTGTAATCCTGGTACTGGAGAGGAATTTCTACTTCCTGCTTTCGGCGCATGAATTGTTTAATGGGCACCTGAAATGAAACAGGAACAATAAATTAATTTCTAGTACTGATCTTCTAGTTTCTAATACTGATTTTATCTTGTAATCACAAAAATTAATTTCTACTTCCTGCTTTCGGTACACAAATTATTCAATAAATTAATTTCTTGTACTGATCTTCTAGTTTCTAATACTTGTTTTATCTTATAAACACAAAAATAACAGCAGCTAATGTCCTCTTTATTAGTTTAGTACATCATGTGGGAATTTATAAATGAGCATTCGCTATTATCAGGTTTCTACCAACTGATCATTTTATATATATCAGTTAGAATGTTTACAGAGGATGGGTTTCAATTACTAGGACTGTACCTGTACTGATTGTTGTGTTTGCCAGAATAAAGGTTACAAATTTAATTCATTTTGACAGGTCTACAAAGGAAACTTTATTTATAACAAATCTTAACACATTCAAATTACCATTTCTCCTTAAAAGCTGAATTCTTGGATAATAAAAAGCAACTGTTACAAAGATTTTTTTTATTAAAAAATAAAATCAATTCACCAAATCTACAAAATGTTAATGCAGTTCATTAATCAAAGAGACATGAGACAGTATGTTAGTTAACTCAACACACTTCAGCAAGCAACTTCTATTCTTACGTTTCCAATGTCAAAATAGATGCAAATTGTTAAACGGCCTGCCTGACAGTGATACATACATATCGAAATGTACCTGGTTTTATGTTTATAAATACTAAATACATTCATCACAATGACCAATACGAACTTCATCAAGCATTTCCATCCCTGCACAATATTCCATTAATATTATGACATAATCTCCTTTTTTTTATGAGTCCGAAAATCTTAACCATCCATCTGCAATCCTGGTACTGCAGAGGAATTTCTACTTCGAGCTTTCGGCACATGAATTGTTCAATGGGCACCTGAAATGAAACAGGAACAATAAATTAATTTCTAATACTGATCTTCTAGTTTCTAATACTGATGTTATGTTGTAATCACAAAAATTTATTTCTACTTCCTGCTTTCAGTACACAAATTATTCAATAAATGAACTTCTAGTACTGATCTTCTAGTTTCTAATATTTGTTTTATCTTGTTATCACAAAAATGACTGCAGTTAATGTCCTCTTTATTAGCTCAGTACATCATTTTGGGTGGGATTAGTGTTGGGAATCAGTGGGAATTCATAAATGAGCATTCACTATTATCAGGTTTGTACCAACTGATCATTTTATATATACTCTTCAAAAGAAGAAACGCAAAACCACATTGTCGTAACATTTGGAGAATTGATTTAATTATTGAATGGTGAGTCCGATAATTACCAAATGTTGCAGGATTGTTCACAATTCACTCTAGTCCATTGTGAGTAAGTGATAGGACACACCACCAAGGTCAAGGTCATCTGGTGTCAATACCGGGTGTGGCCTCCGCGTATGTTGACAACCACCTGGCACCGCCTGCCCATTGAAGCAACCAGAGTACGGATGACGTCCCGGGGGATGGTGGCCC